>JAFMOC010000178.1:1805000-1815000 GCA_019802505.1 Corydoras sp. C115 | reverse complement strand
AAATGTCAGGCTTCTCCTCTTGCTTTGAATTATGCAGTTGCAGTTGCACAGTTCATGAAAGAAAGATGAGAATGGCGCAATGACGGAGCTAAACCATGAAGGAGCTTTGAAGCCACTGAGAAAGGTAAATTCTCCTCAAACCGACGGTTCCACGGGTCTCTTTCGGCACCGCCAGCGTAATAAGCCTCCTCTCTCGCGACTGCGAGAGCCTGCGAGAGAGGCAGACTCATCCCAGCAATGATGAAGACGCATCTCGGCTCCTCGTTAAAAAGTCTGCACGCGTCCGACTCCTCCACCCAAAGTGGGTTCTGCACGGCGGAACGTCCATCCATCCATTATCTTCTGCTTTATACTCTACTAGGGTTGTGGGGGGGGGGGTTCCCCATGTCCATCCAGGGAGAACGTTTCGGGCGCTGGGCAGATACACCCAGGACAGCAATCTATCACTGAGCACCTACTCACTTACACACAGAGAAAATTGGATTCCCCACATGGTGATTAGCATGTTCTCCTCTCAGCGCTGGGGATCCAGGTTTGAATCCAGGTTTGGGTGGAGTTTCCATGTTCTCCCCGTGTCCGTGTGGATTTTCTCTAAGTTCTCTGGTTTCCTCCCGCAGCCTAAAAACATGGTTTTAAGGTAAATTGACTGCTCTAAATTGCCCCATATAGTGTGTGTGTGAGTGAGTGTGTGCCCATTGATAGATCGGCACCC
The DNA here is from genome assembly GCA_019802505.1 of Corydoras sp. C115. Classification (NCBI taxonomy): domain Eukaryota; kingdom Metazoa; phylum Chordata; class Actinopteri; order Siluriformes; family Callichthyidae; genus Corydoras; species Corydoras sp. C115. The sequence continues at coordinate 1,814,288 of JAFMOC010000178.1, read as the reverse complement.
TGTCCTGCACGAATCTGCCCAGCATTTATCTGCCCGAAATGTTCTCCCCTGGATGTGTATGGAGAACCATGGCTAAATGTTACAAGGGGCAGCACGTTGGCTTAGTGGTTAGCATGTTCTCCTCTCAGCGCTGGGGATCCAGGTTTGAATCCAGGTTTGGGTGGAGTTTCCATGTTCTCCCCGTGTCCGTGTGGATTTTCTCTAAGTTCTCTGGTTTCCTCCCACAGCCTAAAAACATGGTTTTAAGGTAACTTGACTGCTCTAAATTGCCCCATATAGTGTGTGTGTGTGTGTGTGTGAGTGTGTGCCCATTGATAGATCGGCACCCTGTCCTGCGCGTATCTGACCAGCATTTATCTGCCCGAATGTTCTCCCCTGGATGTGCATGGAGAACCATGGCTAAATGTTACAAGGGGCAGCATGTTGGCTTAGTGGTTAACATGTTCTCCTCTCAGCACTAGGGATCCAGGTTCGAATCCCAATCTGGGTGGAGTTTCCATGTTCTCCCCGTGTCCGCGTGGGTTAAAGAGTCTGCACGCGTCGGACTCCACCGGGCCGCGTTGCCTCCTCCACCCAAAGTGGGTTCCGCATGGCGGAATGTTCATCCATCCATCCATTATCTTCTGCTTTATACTCTACTAGGGTTGTGGGGGGGGGGTTCCCCATGCCGATCCAGGGGAGAACGTTTCGGGTGCTGGGCAGATACACCCAGGAGAGGACGCCAATCTATCACTAGACACTCACTCACTCACACAGACACACTCTATATGGGGCAATTTGGAGAATTCAGTTCACCTTGATCAATGTTTTTGGACTGTAGGAGGAAACCGGAGAACCCGGTTTTTCTCCGGGTTCTCCAGATTTCTCCCACAGTCCAAAAACATGGATTCAACATGGGCATGATACACCCAGGACAGGACGCCAACCTATCGCTGGACACACACTCACTCTCACAGACATACTCTATATGGGGCAATTTGGAGAACTCAATTGACTTAATCCATGTTTTTGGACTGTGGAAGGAAACCGGAGAACCTGGAGAAAACCCTTGCAGACAAGGGGAGAACATGGAAACTCCACCCAGATTGGGATTCGAACCGGGAATCCCCAGTGCTGAGAGGAGAACATACTAGTCAGTAAACCACAGTGCATGGCGGAACGTCTCTCGTCCAATAGCATGTGACCCTAGTAGAGGATTGAGGATTAAGTGAAAAGGTTCTCCAAGTTTTCCGGTTTTCTCCCACAGTCCAAAAACATGGATTCAAGGCACAATTGGCTGCTTTGAATTGCCCCTATGAGGTGTCCATGTCTGTGCCCAGCGATAGCGACGGTTCCACGGGCCTCTTTCGGAACCGCGAGTGTAATAAGCCTCCTCTCTCGCGACTGCGAGAGCCTGCGAGAGAGGCAGACTCACCCCAGCAATGATGAAGACACATCTCGGCTCCTCGTTAAAGAGTCTGCACGCGTCGGCCTCCTCCACCCAAAGCAGGTTCCGCACGGCGGAACGTCCATTCATCCATTATCTTCCGCTTTATCCTCTATTAGGGTCGCGTGGGGGTTCTCCATGCCCATCCAGGGGAGAACGTTTCGGGCGCTGGGCAGATACACCCAGGAGAGGACGCCAATCTATCACTAGACACACACTCACTCACACAAACAGACTCTATATGGGGCAATTTGGAGAATTCAGTTCACCTTGATCAATGTTTTTGGACTGTAGGAGGAACCCGGAGAACCCGGTTTTTCTCCGGGTTCTCCGGTTTTCTCCCACAGTCCAAAAACATGGATTCAACATGGGCATGATACACCCAGGACAGGACACCAATCTATCACTAGACACACACTCACTCACACAAACACACTCTATATGGGGCAATTTGGAGAACTCAATTGACTTAATCCATGTTTTTGGACTGTGGGAGGAAACCGGAGAACCTGGAGAAAACCCACGCGGACATGGGGAGAACATGGAAACTCCACCCAGATTGGGATTCGAACCGGGAATCCCCAGTGCTGAGAGGAGAACATACTAATCAGTAAACCACAGTGCACGGCGGAACCGGAGAACCTGGTTTTTCTCCGGGTTCTCCGGTTTTCTCCCACAGTCCAAAAACATGAATTCAAGGCATAACTGGCTGCTTTGAATTGCCCCTATGAGGTGTCCATGCCTGTGCCCAGCGATAGCGACGGTTCCACGGGCCTCTTTCGGAACCGCGAGTGTAATAAGCCTCCTCTCTCGCGACTGCGAGAGCCTGCGAGAGAAGCAGACTCACCCCAGCAATGATGAAGACGCATCTCGGCTCCTCGTTAAAGAGTCTGCACGCGTCAGACTCCCAGTTACAGCAACCGCGTCAGACTCCACCGGGCCGCGCCGCCTCCTCCGCCCAAAGCGGGTTCCGCACGGCGGAACGTCTCTCGTCAAATTGCATCTGACCGCCGATCGGCGCCATCTGTCTGGGCCCAGGCCGGCGCGATTCCCTGCCCATCTTGTGTTCCAGGTTTCTGAGCTGGAGATGAGGAAACAGATGTTATGGGGCAATCTTCCAGCTGCACTGCGAAATGTCAGTCTCTCGACTCCGAGTCAGGAAGGACCAGCCATCAGAAAGTCTCGCTGCCCTCACTGTAAATAAGCAGGTCCAACAAAGTGGCGGGTTCCAACAACAATCCGTAGAACCAGGGTCAGAACCGTCTCCCGTGTGCGCTCCACAAACGGCATGCGAATCCATAGGGGCATTCTTTAATCCTTCATCGGTGATCACATGATGCTGCATTCAGGGTTACACCATCACACCACCACCATGTCAGAGTCACTGCAATACTGCGGAACATCCACCACCCTAAGATCACCTGCTCTGTGGGGGTTCTGATCATCAGAGCACAGATTAAAGAGGATTAACAATGTACGTAGAGAACCATATGGACTACAGATTGGAACTGGAGAACTACAAAGTCCATCTATAAATATAGCATCTTATTCATTCATTCATTCATTATCTCCCGCTTTATCCTCTATTAGGGTCACGGTGGGGTTCCCCATGCCCATCCAGGGGAGAACGTCTTGGGCGCTGGGCAGATACACCCAGGACAGGGCGCCAATCCATCGCTGGGCACACACTCACTCACACAGACACACTCTATATGGGGCAATTTGGAGAATTCAATTGACTTGATCCATGTTTTTGGACTGTGGGAGGAAACCCGAGAACCCGGAGGAAACCCCCGCGGACACGGGGAGAACATGGAAACTCCACCCAGATGGGGATTCGAACCGGGAATCCCTAGTGCTGAGAGGAGAACATGCTAACCACTAAGCCACCGTGCCGCCCAATAGCATCTTATGTTCCACTTAATTCTCTACTAGGGACTAGGGTCATGGTGGGGGGGGGGTTCCTCATGCACATCCAGGGGAGAACGTTTTGGGCGCTGGGTAGATACACCCAGGACAGGGGGGCAATCTATCTCTAGGCACTCACTCACACAGTCACACTCTATATATGGGCAATTTGGAGACACCTTGATGGCAGAGTGGCTTAGTGGTTAGCATGTTCTCCTCTCAGCACTAGGGATTCCCGGTTCGAATCCCAATCTGGGTGGAGTTTCCATGTTCTCCCCGTGTCCGCGTGGGTTTCCTCCGGGTTCTCTAGTTTTCTCGCACAGTCCAAAAACATGGATACAAGGTGAATTGGCTGCTATAAATTGCCCCTATGAAATGTGTGTCTGTGTGAGTGAGTGTGTGCCCAGTGATAGATTGGCACCCTGTCCTGGGACTATCTTCCCTGCACCCAAAACGTTCTCCCCTGGATGGGCATGGGGAACCCTCTCACAACCCTAGTAGAGAATTTAAATGTTCTCCCCGTGTCCGCGTTGGTCTCCTCCGGGTTCTCCGGTTTCCTCCCACAGTACTAAAACATGGATCAAGGTCAATTCAATTCTCCAAATTGCCCCATATAGAGTGTGTGTATAGACTGGCGCCCTGTCCTGGGTGTATCTACCCAGCGCCCGAAACGTTCTCGCCTGGATGGGCATGGGGAACCCACCCCGCGACCCTAATAGAGTATAAAGCAGAAGATAATGGATGAATTCACCTTGAATCCATGTTTTTAAACTCATTCATTCATTATCTCCCGATTTATCCTCTATTAGGGTCGCGGTGGGGTTCCCCATGCCCATCCAGGGGAGAACGTCTCAGGCGCTGGGCAGATACACCCAGAACAGGGCGCCAATCCATCGCTGGGTACACACTCACACACTCAAACACACTCTATATGGGGCAATTTAGAGAACTCAATTAACTTGATCCATGTTTTTGGACTGTGGGAGGAAACCGGCGAACCCGGAGGAAACCCCCGCGGACACGGGGAGAACATGGAAACTCCACCCAGATGGGGATTTTAACCTGGATCGCCAGCTCTGAGAGGAGAACATGCCAACCACTAAGCCACCGTGCATCATAACGCAGCTAAATAAGAACCGCTGGGATTTTCGACACGCATGCACGTCTTCATGGAGGTCATCCACGTCCACTCTGCACTGTTCCACACAGATCGTAATTACGTTCCGACAGGCAGAACATATAATATAAGAAAATATAAGAAATATTATTATTATAAGGGCGGCACGGTGGCTTAGTGATTAGCATGTTCTCCTCTCAGCGCTAGGGATTCCCGGTTCGAATCCCCATCTGGGTGGAGTTTCCATGTTCTCCCCGTGTCTGCGTGGGTTTCCTCCGGGTTCTCCGGTTTCCTCCCACAGTCCAAAAACATGGATCAAGTCAATTGAATTCTCAAAAATTGCCCCATATAGAGTGTATGTGTGTGAGTGAGTGTGTGCCCAGTGATGGATTGGCGCCCTGTCCTGGGTCTATCTGCCCAGCGCCCGAAACGTTCTCCCCTGGATTGGCATGGGGAACCCCCCCGCGACCCTAATAGAGGATAAAGCGGGAGATAATGAATGAATGAATGAATGAATGAATAAATAAATGAATGATTTGTTAGCATGTTCTCCTCTCAGTCCTTGGGATTCCCGGTTCGAATCCCCATCTGGGTGGAGTTTCCACGTTCTCCCCGTGTCCGCGTGGGTTTCCTCCGGGTTCTCCGGTTTCCTCCAGTCCAAAAACATGGATCAAGTGTCTGTGTGTGAGTGAGTGTGTGTCCAGTGATGGATTGGCACCCTGTCCTGGGTCTATCTGCCCAGCGCCTGAGACGTTCTCCCATGGATGGGCATGGGGAACCCCACCGCGACCCTAATAGAGGATAAAGCGGAAGATAATGAATGAATGAATGATTATTATAAAATATTATAAAATAATAAAATAAAAATAAAATAATAAAAAAATAATATAAAATATTATATTATTATAAAAAACAATATACGAAAATATTCATTAGGAAATCGAGCAGAAGCCTAAGAGCCCTTTTGTGATGCGAGATGAGCTGGAAGATGTGTGTGGTGGGGGGGGGGAATGGGGGGGGGGTAGGTGAGCGGGACACCGGCAGCGCTTAAAATGCCCCCTCCAATTGAATATTTAGGGCCCGGCCGCCTCCCGGGCTGCAAATTAATTAAAGCCGGCCACTCGCGGATGCATGCATGGGTTTTACACGCTCGATTTCCATAAATCTCACGGCACAGGGTAACGCGACTGCGCTGCGTGTCTGCAAAGCAGACGGAGGGGCGAGGAGCGAGGAGCGAGGCGCCGGTAAACATGAATATTAATGCGGAACCTCAGTCTTTAGACCTTGTGAAGAGTAATCGATCCAGACAACGAATAATTCACTCGTCAGGCTCCAAACTCACGGGTTCCTCTGGTTCTCGTTCGTACATGTGGGTTGTCGAGGTGCCCGTTGTGCGCGAGGTTTATTCACTGTGATGGACGAAGGTTGGGACGACGGGTTCTCATCTCCCGCCGCGGGCCGACCTCAGCTGACCTCTGAGGAAATAAAGTGCAGGGCAACCTGTAAACGCCACTGTGTGTTATGATAGACCCAGGACAGGGTGCCAATCCATCGCTGGGCACACACTCACTCACACAGACACACTCTATATGGGGCAATTTTGAGAATTCAATTGACTTGATCCATGTTTTTGGACTGTGGGAGGAAACCGGAGAACCCGGAGGAAACCCATGCGGACACAGGGAGAACATGGAAACTCCACCCAGATGGGGATTCGAACCGGGAATCCCTAGTGCTGAGAGGAGAACATGCTAACCACTAAGCCACCGTGCATCATAACGCAGCTAAATAAGAACCGCTGGGATTTTCGACATGCATGCACGTCTTCATGGAGGTCATCCACGTCCACTCTGCACTGTTCCACACAGATCGTAATTACGTTCCGACAGGCAGAACATATAAGAAAATATAAGAAATATTATTAATTAAGGGCGGCACGGTGGCTTAGTGATTAGCATGTTCTCCTCTCAGCGCTGGGGATCCAGGTTCGAGTCCCAATCTGGGTGGAGTTTCCATGTTCTCCCCATGTCCGTGTGGGTTTCCTCCGGGTTCTCCGGTTTCCTCCCACAGTCCAAAAACATGGATCACGATCAATTGAATTCTCCAAATTGCCCCATATAGAGTGTGTCTGTGTGAGTGAGTGTTTGTCCAATGATAGATTGGCGTCCTGTCCTGGGTGTATCTGCCCAGCGCCCGAGACGTTCTCCAATGGATGGGCATGGAGAACCCCATCGCGACCCTAATAGAGGATAAAGCAGAAGATAATGGATGATACACGGTGGCTTAGTGGTTAGCATGTTCTCCTCTCAGCACTGGGGATCCAGGTTCGAGTCCCAATCTGGGTGGTTACCATGTTCTCCCCGTGTCCGCATGGGTTTCCTCCCACAGTCCAAATGCATGGATTCAAGGTGAATTCATCCATCCACTATCTTCCGCTTAAACCTCTACTAGGGTCTACTAGGGGTGGCACGGTGGCTTAGTGGTTGGCATGTTCTCCTCTCAGCTCTAGGGATACCCAGATCGAATCCCAATCTGGGTGGAGTTTCCATGTTCTCCCCGTGTCCGCATGGGTTTCCTCAGGGTTCTCCGGTATCCTCCCACAGTCCAAACACATGAATTCAAGGTGAATTCATGCATTCATTATTCATCCATCCATTATCTTCCGCTTAATCCTCTACTAGGGTCGCAGGGCGGTTCCGCACGCCCATTCAGGGGAGTGGATGGAACATGAATATTAATGCGGAACCTAGTCTTCGGAAGTCTTTAGACCTTCATTCATTCATTCATTATCTCCCGCTTTATCCTCTATTAGGGTCGCGGTGGGGTTCCCCATGCCCATCCAGGGGAGAACGTCTCGGGCGCTGGGCAGATAGACACAGGACAGGGCGCCAATCCATCGCTGGGCACACACTCACTCACACAAACACACTCTATATGGGGCAATTTTGAGAATTCAATTGACTTGATCCATGTTTTTGGACTGTGGGAGGAAACCGGAGAACACGGAGGAAACCCACGCGGACACGGGGAGAACATGGAAGCTCCACCCAGTTGGGATTTCGAACCGGGAATCCCTAGCGTTGAGAGGAGAACATGCTAACAAATCATTCATTCATTCATTCATTATCTCCCGCTTCATCCTCTATTAGAGTCGCGGTGGGGTTCCCCATGCCCATCCAGCGGAGAACGTCTCGGGCGCTGGGCAGATAGACCCAGAACAGGGCGCCAATCCATCGCTGGGCACACACACACATACACACTCTATATGGGGCAATTTGGAGAAGTCAATTGACTTGATCCATGTTTTTGGACTGTGGGAGGAAACCGGAGAACCCGGAGGAAACCCACGCGGACACGGGGAGAACATGGAAGCTCCACCCAGATGGGGATTGGAACCGGGAATCCCTAGACCTTGCGAACAGTAATTGATCCGGACAACAAATTATTCACTCGTCCGCTCCAAACGCACGGGTTCCTCTGGTTCTCGAGGTTTATTCTGCGTGATGGAACGCCGGGACGTCGACAGGCAACGGACGGCGCGTTCTCATCTCCCGCTGCGAGCCGTTAGCCCACGCCGACCTCAGCTGACTTCCGACCTTTTGCGGATCATCTGAGGAAATGAAGTGCAGAGCAACCTCTGAACGGCGCGTGGAAAAGAAAGCAGGTTCTCGCTGTTCACTGACAGAAACGTTCTATCAGCTTCACTGCATGAGGGCTTTACCACAAGCTTCAGACGAGCAAAAGTTTGTGGACGCTACGCAGAAAACTGCATTGATTTGAACTCCATCCATCCATTATCTTCTGCTTTATCCTCTACTAGGGTCGCAGGGGGGTTCCTCTCAGTTTTAGGGATCCACGTTAGAATCCGGTTGGTTTCCATGTTGTCTGCGTCGGTTTCCTCCCACAGTTCAAACCATGGCTTTAAATTGACTGCTCTAAATTGCCCCATCTAGATTGCCCCTGGCACGGTGGCTTAGTGGTTAGCAAGTTCTCCTCTCAGCACTAGGGATTCCCGGTTCGAATCCCAATCTGGGTGGAGTTTCCATGTTCTCCCCGTGTCCGCGTGGGTTTCCTCTGGGTTCTCCGGTTTCCTTCCACAGTCAATTGAGTTCTCCAAATTGCCCCATATAGAATGTGTCTTTGTGAGTGAGTGTGTGCCCAGCGATGGATTGGCGCCCTGTCCTGGGTCTATCTGCCCAGCGCCCGAGACGTTCTCCCCTGGATGGGCATGGGGAACCCCACCGCGACCCTAATAGAGGATAAAGCGGGAGATAATGAATGAATGAATAGATTGCCCCATATTGTGTGTATATGTGCTCAGTGATGGGTTAGGTGTACAAGCCCAGCAACCAAAATATTCTCCCCTGGATGGGCCTTCTTCTCCCTGTGTCTAATGGGTTCCCCAGTATCATCCCACAGTCCAAAACCATGGATTTAAAATGAATTGACTGCTCTAAATTGCCCCATCTAGATTGCCCCATCTACAGTGTGTATATGTGCTCATTGATGGGTTAGGTGTACAAGCGCAGCAACCAAAATATTCTCCCCTGGATGGGCCTTCTTCTCCCTGTGTCTAATGGGTTCTTCAGTATGCTCCCACAGTCTAAAAACATGGATTTAAGGTGAATTGGCTGCTACATTTTGCCCCTATAATGTGTATATGTCTGTGTGAGTGAGCGTGGGCCCAGTAATAGGTTGTCGAAACGTTCTCCCTGTCGAAACGATGGGCATAGGGAGAAAGATGATGAGAATCGACGAATGCTGTTGGATTTCAGTATGCAAAGTGGGCGGGGCTATGGGGCTTTGAAAGAATGACGTAACTACAACAAAGAAGCTA
>JAFMOC010000178.1:1747500-1795000 GCA_019802505.1 Corydoras sp. C115 | reverse complement strand
CAAGGTGAATTCAATGCTCTAAATTGCCCGCATAAAGTAAGTGTGTGCCCAGTGATGTATTGGCACCCTGTCCTGGGTGTATCCCCCCCCCCCCCGCCCTTTCTCACCTGAAACGTTCTCCCCTGGATGTCGGCGCATCTGAGAACAAAAGGATGGGCATGGGAAAGGTAAATGTGTGCCAACCCCCCCCCCACGCCTCCTCCCCCCCCTTTTTCTGACATCCTCCTCATTGCTATGTAACTTCTGGCGCCTAATAAATGTCGGCGCATCTCAGAACAAAAGGATTCAAGGGCCAAAAACAAGGATTCAAGGTGAATTCAATGCTCTAAATTGCCCGCATAAAGTAAATGTGTGCCCATAAAAACCCCCCCACACAAATGTGTGCCCAATGATGTATTGGAATAAATGTCGGCCCCCCAAAAACATGATTCAAGGTGAATTCAATGCTCTAAAAATTGCCCGCATAAAGTAAATGTGTGCACAGTGATGTATTGGAACCCCCCACGCCCCCCCCCCAGTCCCCTTTCTCTGACATCCTCCTGATTGTCTTAGTAACATCTGGCGCCTAATAAATGTCGGCGCATCTCAGAACAAAAGGATTCAAGGGCCAAAAACAAGGATTCAAGGTGAATTCAATGCTCTAAATTGCCCGCATAAAGTAAATGTGTGCCCAGTGATGTATTGGAACCCCCCCCCCACACACCCCCCCCCGTCCCCTTTCTCTGACATCCTCCTGATTGTTTGGTAACTTCTGGCGCCTAATAAATGTCGGCGCATCTGAGAACAAAAGGATTCAAGGGCCAAAAACAAGGATTCAAGGTGAATTCAATGCTCTAAATTGCCCGCATAAAGTAAATGTGTGCCCAGTGATGTATTGGAACCCCCCCCACGCCCCCCCCCCCCCCGTCCCCTTTCTCTGACATCCTCCTGATTGTTTGGTAACTTCTGGCGCCTAATAAATGTCGGCGCATCTGAGAACAAAAGGATTCAAGGGCCAAAAACAAGGATTCAAGGTGAATTCAATGCTCTAAATTGCCCGCATAAAGTAAATGTGTGCCCAGTGATGTATTGGAACCCCCCCCACGCCCCCCCCCCTGTCCCCTTTCTCTGACATCCTCCTGATTGTTTGGTAACTTCTGGCGCCTAATAAATGTCGGCGCATCTGAGAACAAAAGGATTCAAGGGCCAAAAACATGGATTCAAGGTGAATTCAATGCTCCAAATTGCCCGCATAAAGTAAATGTGTGCCCAGTGATGTATTGGAACCCCCCCCACGCCCCCCCACCCCCCGTCCCCTTTCTCCGACATCCTCCTGATTGTCTGGTAACATCTGGCGCCTAATAAATGTCGGCGCATCTGAGAACAAAAGGATTCAAGGGCCAAAAACAAGGATTCAAGGTGAATTGAATGCTCTAAATTGCCCCATGAGTGAATGTGGCCAGCAGATAGATTGGCGTCCTTTCCTGGGTGTATCTACCCAACACCCGAAACGTTCTCCTGTGGATGGGCATGAGGAACCCTGCGACTCTAGTAGAGGATAAATGAATGAATGGATGGACAAAAGAATAATAATAAGGGGTAGCATTGGGCTGCAAAGTTTGGCGCACTGTCGGAACCGACACAGTTGTCCTAAAAAACCTTCCTGCCAGGTCTGAACCCCCCCACCCCGTCTGTCTGTCCGTCTGTCTGCATGTCTAAGCAATTTGTGGTATCATTACAGGACGGCAGCTGCTGCAGCTCTGAGTGGAGGTTTTCTGACCCTCATACCTCCTGATTCCTGCTGCATCATGTGACGGCGAGGTGAACGCACTGATGCTGTTTACTGATGCCGTTTTATTAAATGACGTGTAATTAATGGATGATGAGCTAACCTTGAAGTAATGAAAGCCGAATGATGGAGGCATGTTTGTAAAAGGAAACATGAATAATGAGATGTAGTCAGTCAGATTTGACAGACCGGATGGAGGGAGGGATGGAGGGAGGGATGGAGGGATGGCTACACTGATGCCATATGGTTGGATGACTGAACAGACTAATGTGTGAATGGATGAGTTAACAGAGCGCTAAACAGACAGATTGGTGGAAGTGATTGATCTACAGACTGATTTATGAACGGCTGACAGATGATGGAGCGCATAGCAGGACTGACGGCCAAACGAAGGAAAGGATGGATGAAACAAACAGGTTCCCCTTAAAAAAAATGCAAATGCAAAAAGGTGCCCCTAAAAAAACCTACAAATTCAAACAGGTTCCCTTAAAAAACTACAAATCCCAGCAGATACCCCCCCTCCCCCAAAAAAAAAACTACATATCCAAAAAAATACATAAAATTACAAATCCCAATAAAAACTACAAATATCAGCAGGTACACCCAAAAAAACTACAAATTCAAACATGTTCCCCTTTAAAAACTACAAATCCCAGCAGATACCCCCCCCCCCCCCCCCCCCCCCCCCCCAAAAAAAAAAAAAAAAAAAAAAAATGCTGCGAAAAAATTACAAATCCCAATAAAGACTACAAATATCAGCAGGTAAAACTACTCCTATATCAGCAGGTAAAACTACAAATACAAACAGGTGCCCCTAAAAAAACTACAAACCCCAACAGGTGCCCTTAAAAAACTACAAATCCCCACAGGTGCCCCTAAAAAACTACAACTCCCAACAGGTGCCATTAAAAAACTACAAATCCCAACAGGTGCCCCTAAATAACTACAAATACAAACAGGAGCCCCTAAATAACTACAAATCCCAACAGGTGCCCCTAAAAAACTACAAATACAAACCGGTGCCCCTAAAAAACTACAAATCCCAACAGGTACTCCTAAAAAACAACAAATCCCAACAGGTACTCCTGAAAAACTACAAACCCCAACAGATACTCCTAAAAAAACTACAAACCCCAACAGATACTCCTAAAAAAAGTACAAACCCCGACAGGTACTCCTGAAAAACTACAAACCCTGACAGGTACTCCTGAAAAACTACAAACCCCAACAGGTACTCCTAAAAAAACTACAAACCCAGACAGGTACTCCTGAAAAACTACAAACCCCAACAGGTACTCCTGAAAAACTACAACCCTCGACAGGTACTCCTGAAAAACTACAAACCCCGACAGGTACTCCTGAAAAACTACAAATCCCAACAGGTGCCCTTAAAAACTACAAATCCCAACATGTGCCCCTAAAAAACTACAAATCCCAACAGGTGCACCTAAAAAACTACAAATCCCAACAGGTGCCGTTAAAAAACTACAAATCCCAACAGATACTCCTAAAAAAACTACAAATCCCAACAGGTACTCCTATAAAACTACAGATTCAAACAGGTACTCCTATAAAAGTACAAATCCCAACAGGTACTCCTGAAAAACTACAAACCCCAACAGATACTCCTGAAAAAAATAACAACCCCCAACAGATACTCCTAAAAAAACTACAAACCCCGACAGGTACTCCTGAAAAACTACAAACCCCAACAGGTACTCCTGAAAAACTACAAACCCCAACAGATACTCCTGAAAAACTACAAACCCCAACAGGTACTCCTAAAAAAACTACAAACCCCAACAGGTACTCCTGAAAAACTACAAATCCCGACAGGTAATCCTGAAAAACTGCAAACCCCAACAGGTAATCCTGAAAAACTACAAATCCAAACAGGTACTCCTATAAAACTACAAACCCCAACAGGTACTCCTGAAAAACTACAAACCCCAACAGGTACTCCTATAAAACTACAAACCCCAACAGGTACTCCTGAAAAACTACAAACCCCAACAGGTACTCCTAAAAAACTACAGATTCAAATAGGTACTCCTATAAAACTACAAATCCCAACAGGTACTCCTGAAAAACTACAAATCCCAACAGGTACTCCTATAAAACTACAGATTCAAACAGGTGAATCCAAAAAACAAAAACAACAAACAGGTACACCTAAAAACTACAAACCCCAACAGGTACTCCTGAAAAACTACAAATCCCAACAGGTACTCCTAAAAAAAACTACAAATCCCAACAGGTACTCCTAAAAAAAACTACAAACCCCAACAGGTACATCTAAAAACTACAAATCCCAACAGGTACTCCTAAAAAAAACTACAAATCCCAACAGGTACACCTAAAAACTACAAATCCCAACAGTAACTCCTATAAAACTACAAACCCCAACAGGTGCCCCTAAAAAACTACAAATACAAACAGGTGCCCCTAAAAAACTACAAACCCCGATAGGTACTCCTGAAAAACTACAAATCCCAACAGGTACTCCTATAAAACTACAAACCCCAACAGGTACTCCTGAAAAACTACAAATCCCAACAGGTACTCCTATAAAACTACAGATTCAAACAGGTGCATCCAAAAAACAACAAACAGGTACACCTAAAAACTACAAACCCCAACAGGTACTCCTGAAAAACTACAAACCCCAACAGATACTCCTAAAAAAACTACAAATCCCAACAGGTACTCCTAAAAAAAACTACAAATCCCAACAAGTACTCCTATAAAAAACTACAAACCCCAACAGGTACATCTAAAAACTACAAATCCCAACAGGTACTAATAAAAAAACTACAAACCCCAACAGGTGCACCTAAAAAGCTACAAATCCCAACAGGTGCCGTTAAAAAACTACAAATCCCAACAGATACTCCTAAAAAAACTACAAACCCCGACAGGTACTCCTGAAAAACTACAAACCCCAACAGGTACTCCTGAAAAACTACAAACCCCAACAGGTACTCCTGAAAAACTACAAATCCCAACAGGTACTCCTAAAAAAACTACAAATCCCAACAGGTACTCCTAAAAAAACTACAAATCCCAACAGGTACTCCTAAAAAACACTACAAATCCCAACAGGTACTCCTATAAAACTACAGATTCAAACAGGTGCATCCTGTTGAACAAAACCAACAAACAGGTACACCTAAAAAACACCGTCACCCTGTCAGGAGCCCCCACACTCAGGAGCCACCCCACACACACACACACACAGCGCCCGTTGGAGTGTAACAGATGTGACCTTTGCCCTGGACGGATGAGCGGCGACACTAAATGGACTTTGTTACAGTTATATCTTCGAGACAAAAGCAGAACGAGGTGGGGGGGGGGGGGGGGCGTCCCGTCGTTATAATTACACTGAGCTTCCGCTTCGCCTGTTGTTGGTGATTCGGGTTCGTTTGCATAAGGCTTTGTTCCAGATGGTAATAAGTTGACCGTGAACGCCACGCTTTGTTTGGAAAAGCGTCTATCGTTTTCCGGAATCCAATTATCTCCTGCGCGCCGATTCAGTATAGAATTTATGAAATGCTGAGTGTGTTTCTGCTGAAACGCAGGTTTTATTGACAGTTGGCGATACAGTGTTTAATATGAGCTGCCAAAACGCATCGGGATTAAACAGAGAGCGAGATTTGTTTTGTTAGCAAAACGCATTTATTCCCAAAGAACGGCGGAATAAAACGAAATCAATAAACTACATGATTAGCTTTCCCCCCCAAGGCCTATCCCTGCACGCAGCCAGGCCCTTCCCGATTTGTCGGCCAATTTGAAAGTAGAAACAACATTTTCATTAATTAGCGCAAACGAAAACCATTAGGAAGCTGCATTAGGACGTGGGGCTTTATTCTTTTAGGAACTCATTAGAAGCTCCAGCGTGTGGCGTGCATCAGCACCCAGTCATCAGAGGATTGATATTCAGAGGCGGACTCCTGAACTCCTCACCCTCCTGCTTCAGACGGGGCAAGGCATGGAGGAAGGAGAGGGGGCGGGGCTAATAGGATTATGCCTCCATCTTCCAAGCCTGCATCCAATTAGACTCCGGTTCTAACAGCGCTCCGGTGATGAACGTCGGAGTGCACTCGTTAGCGCTCGCCTTGGGAGACACTAATAAAGCTCTCAGTCCAGGACGTCTTTATCGATCGGTGCCCCCGAAGAACATGCTAATGGTTCCGCTGATGAACGCCGCGCGGACGAGCGGCCCGTCTCAGACGCGCCGCCATTTATTAGGCTTCACATCAGGAGCCAGAAATTACGAAACAATCAGGAGGATGTGAGAGAAAGACCTCATTCTTTAGAGATCAGGGCAATAAAATGGACAAAGGGCGGCATGGGGGTAACACAGCCGCCTCTCGGTGATGGGGATCCAGGTTCGAATCCCGATCTGGGTGGAGTTTCCATGTTCTCCCCGTGTCCTGTGGGTCCTGGGTGTATCTGTCCAGCACCCAAAACGTTCTCCCCTGGATGGAGTCACCCCCCCCCCCCCACCGCGACCCTAGTAGAGGATAAAGCGTACTTTATCCTCTACTAGGGTCGCGGTGGGGGGATTCTTTTTGTCCATCCAGGGGAGAACGTTTTGGGCGCTGGACAGATACACCCAGGACAGGGCGCTAATCCATCACTGGACACACACTCACTCACACAGACACACTCCATATGGGGCAATTTGGAGAATTCACTTCACATTGATCCATGTTTTTGGACTGGGGGAGGAAACCCGGAGGAGAACCCGGAGGAAACCCACACGGACACGGGGAGAGCATGGAAACTCCACCCAGATTTGTAATCGAACCGGAAATCCCTAGCACTGAGAGGAGAACATGCAAACCACTAAGCCACCGTGCCGCCTTACATGTTAAACCATTCATTATCTTCTGCTTTATCCTCTTTTAGGCTCGCGAGGGGGTTCCCCATGCCCATCCAGGGGAGAACGTTTCGGGCGCTGGGCAGATACACCCAGGACAGGGCACCAATCTATCGCTGGGCACACACTCACTCACACAGACACACTCTATATGGGGCAATTTGGAGAACTCAATTGACATTGATCCACGTTTTTGGACTGTGGGAGGAAACCGGAGAACCCGGAGGAAACCCACGCAGACACGGGGAGAACATGGAAACTTCACCCAGATGGGGATTCGAACCAGGAATCCCTAGCGCTGAGAGGCGAACATGCTAACCACTAAGCCACCGTGCCGCCGGTTTTTATTTCATTTTCTGTATTTCTTCAGGAGGTGGGAGTGATGCTGGAATCATCAACGGTGTCCAGATTTAGAAATCCGGAAAATGAAAGGCTCTGCTCCTTTAAAGAGGGGGAAAAAAATAAGCACTTATTTGACTGAGTCGCGAGGAAATAAATAGCGGGTGTCAAAAAAAACTACCGACTCAGCCTTCAGCGCACTAAATGCTTCCTTGATCCTCAGTGTATCACTCAGCAAAATGGGACTTTAGGATTTAAAGAGCAAAACACACCTCATAAATTTGAGCGAGCTTTATTTTTGATGTGAGGATAACAGCGGGGGGTGGGGGGGTGGGGGGGAACCTCTCATCCCGTCGAGAACCAGACAAAAAGCCCTGCAGATGAAACACAAAGAAGAACGAAACGGAAAACAAGAGTCCTGATTTTAAAAGCAACATGTTTCTGTGAAAAGCCTTTGAGGAGGCTGGACCCAGGAAAGATTAGAAAACACCCTCGCTGGTGCCTCCGGTGGTGGGGCTGGGTAAGTGCTACCACGGTAGTGACAAGAGTTTGAGTCGCGAGTGCCTTCTCGCACCCTCTGGCCCTGTCTGAAAGAGAGAGGGGGGGGGAGCTCTTACTGAATTACACCTTTGCTCATTAATTATTCATGAGATGTCGATGGCGGTGGCTTAGTGGTTGGCATGTTCTCCTCTCAGCGCTAGGGATTCCCGGTTCGAATCCCGATCTCGGTGGAGTTTCCATGTTCTCCCCGTGTCCGCGTGGGTTTCCTCCGGGTTCTCCGGTTTCCTCTCACAGTCCAAAAACATGGATGAAGGTCAATTGAATTCTCCAAATTGCCCCATATAGAATTGCCCCATATTGAAGAACAAGAGTCCTGATTTTAAAAGCAACATTCATTCATTCATTCATTATCTCCCGCTTTATCCTCTATTAGGGTCGCGGTGGGGTTCCCCATGCCCATCCAGGGGAGAACGTCTCGGGCGCTGGGCAGATAGACCCCGGACAGGGCGCCAATCCATCGCTGGGCACACACTCACTCACACAGACACACTCTATATGGGGCAATTTTGAGAATTCAATTCACTTGATCCATGTTTTTGGACTGTGGGAGGAAACCGGAGAACCCGGAGGAAACCCACGCGGACACGGGGAGAACATGGAAACTCCACCCAGATGGAGATTCGAACCGGGAATCCCTAGTGCTGAGAGGAGAACGTGCAACCACTAAGCCACCGTGCCACCCTTTAAAGCAACATGTTTCTGTGAAAAGCCTTTGAGGAGGCTGTACCCAGTAAAGATTAGAAAACACCCTCGCTGGTGCCTCCGGTGGTGGGACTGGGTAAGTGCTACCACGGTAGTGACAAGAGTTTGAGTCGCGAGTGCCTTCTCGCACCCTCTGGCCCTGTCTGAAAGAGAGAGGGGGGGGGGCGGATCTCTTACTGAATTACACCTTTGCTCATTAATTATTCATGAGATGTCGATGGTGGTGGCTTAGTGGTTGGCATGTTCTCCTCTCAGCGCTAGGGATTCCCGGTTCGAATCCCGATCTGGGTGGAGTTTCCATGTTCTCCCCGTGTCCGCGTGGGTTTCCTCCGGCTTCTCCGGTTTCCTCCCACAGTCCAAAAACATGGATCAAGGTCAATTGAATTCTCCAAATTGCCCCATATAGGAAAACAAGAGTCCTGATTTCATAAGCAACATTCATTCATTCATTCATTATCTCCCGCTTTATCCTCTATTGGGGTCGCGGTGGGGTTCCCCATGCCCATCCAGGGGAGAACGTCTCGGGCGCTGGGCAGATAGACCCAGGACAGGGCGCCAATCCATTGCTGGGCACACACTCACTCACAGAGACACACTCTATATGGGGCAATTTGGAGAATTCAATTCACTTGATCCATGTTTTTGGACTGTGGGAGGAAACCGGAGAACCCGGAGGAAACCCACGCGGACACGGGGAGAACATGGAAACTCCACCCAGATGGGGATTCGAACCGGAAATCCCGAGCGCTGAGAGGAGAACATGCCAACCACTAAGCCACCACCATCGACATCTCATGAATAATTAATGAGCAAAGGTGTAATTCAGTAAGTGATCCCCCCCCTCTCTCTCTTTCAGACAGGGCCAGAGGGTGCGAGAAGGCACTCGCGACTCAAACTCTTGTCACTACCGTGGTAGCACTTACCTAGCCCCACCACCGGAGGCACCAGCGAGGGTGTTTTCTAACCTTTCCTGGGTACAGCCTCCTCAAAGGCTTTTCACAGAAACATGTTGCTTTAAAGGGCGGCACGGTGGCTTAGTGGTTAGCATGTTCTCCTCTCAGCACTAGGGATTCCCGGTTCGAATCCCCATCTGGGTGGAGTTTCCATGTTCTCCCCATGTCTGCGTGGGTTTCCTCCGGGTTCTCCGGTTTCCTCCCACAGTCCAAAAACATGGATCAAGTCAATTGAATTCTCCAAATTGCCCCATATAGAGTGTTTTTGTGTGAGTGAGTGTGTGCCTAGTGATAGATTAGCGCCCTCTCCTGGGTGTATCTGCTCAGCGCCCAATACGTTCTCCCCTGGATGGGCATGGGGAACCCCCATGATGATTAGGGTGGTGGATGATCTCAAGACTGCTATGAATGTGTCATATTATTTCTATATTTGTGGGAATCCATCCATCCATCCATCCATTATCTTCCGCTTTGGATAGCGGGGGGGGGGGGGGGTTCCCCATACCCATCCAGGGGAGAACGTTTCAGGTGCTGGGCAGATACACCCAGGACAGGGCGCCAATCTATCACTGGACACACACTCACTCACACTAACACACTCTATATGGGACAATTTGCAGAATTTAATTGACCTTAATCCATGTTTTTGGACTGTGGGAGGAAACCTGAGAACCCGGTGGAAACCCACGTGGACGTGGGGAGAACATGATTGGGATTCGAACCGGGAATCCCTAGTGTTGAGGAGAACATGCTAATATTTGTGGGAGTCCTAATCCGCCATTAGAAACTAGGGTCATGCTGGGGGACCCTTATTAATTAGAGTGGCATAAGGGCAGCCGCATCCACTCCAGGACCGTGGTTGTAAATCCTCCCAAATTCCAGCCGTGAAATCCTTTATTCTGCCCCCCTTCTGCCCCCCCCCCCGCCCGTTGCATCAGAGACAGCTGTGCGCCTCGCGGGACGCACATCTGCTGCAGCCTGAGATTAATAAGCCACCGGTGGGAATCGAATTGGATTCACAGGTGTCCGCTCCGATGCGCCGCCGTTAGCGTGCTGATGCAGATGCCGACCGTAGAGCAGCGGTGGTGGAGGAGAACCTGCATCCGTGTTTTTTATTAGTGGGACTTGGGGGAGGGGGGGGGGGTAAGTGGTCCCTATGGCCCTGGGAAAAGCGGTTGTTCCATCAGAGTGAGGTCACTGCGCCGAATCCCGATGATGTCACAGCCATTGATTGCTGTAGGGGAGCAGAAATGGCCACGTCATCGGGAGGTGTGGCCAACTTCATTCCGTGTCAATCACTGCGGTACGGGCCAATCACAGTCCTCCGTCAGAACACATGGAGGATCAGAGAACAAATTCCGCAAGGTGGAGGTTCGGAGTGCGAATGCCGCGACATGAAGGTTATGAGAGCAAATGCAACGATGTAGTGATTATGAATGAGAATGCAGCAACCTGGAGGTTAGAAGTGCGAATGCAGTGAAGTGGAGGTCATGAGAACGAATGCAGCAAGGTGATGGTTAGAAGTGCGAATGCAGTCACCTGGAGGTTAGAAGTGCAGGTCACAAGTGTGAATGCCGCAGAGGGCGTGAACGCAAATGCGGCAAGTCGGAGGTAAAGGGGTGCGAATGCAGTGACGAGAAGTTTATGAGAGCACAAAAGAGCAACGATGTAGTGATAAGTGCGAATGCAGCGACATGGAGGTTACAAGTGTGAATGCAGTAACCTGGAGGTTAGGAGTGCGAATGCCACGCCATCATGTAGGCGAATGCAGCGATGTGGAGATTCTGAGTGTAAATGCAGTAACATGGAGGTTAGAAGTGCGAATGCAGTGAAGTGGAGGTCATGAGAACGAATGCAGCAAGGGGAAGGTTAGAAGTGCGAATGCAGTCACCTGGAGGTTAGAAGTGCAGGTCACAAGTGTGAATGCCGCAGAGGGCATGAACGCAAATGCAGCAAGTCGGAGGTAAAGGGGTGCGAATGCAGTGACGAGAAGTTTATGAGAGCAAAAAAGAGCAACGATGTAGTGATAAGTGCGAATGCAGTGACATGGCGGTTACAAGTGTGAATGCAGTAACCTGGAGGTTAGGAGTGCGAATGCCACGCCATCATGTAGGCGAATGTGGCGATGTGGAGATTCTGAGTGTAAATGCAGTAACATGGAGGTTAGAAGTGCGAATGCAGTGAAGTGGAGGTCATGAGAACGAATGCAGCAAGGTGAAGGTTAGAAGTGCGAATGCACTGACCTGGAGGTTAGAAGTGCAGGTCACAAGTGTGAATGCCGCAGAGGGCGTGAACGCAAATGCAGCAAGTTGGAGGTAAAGGGGTGCGAATGCAGTGACGAGAAGTTTATGAGAGCAAAAAAGAGCAACGATGTAGTGATAAGTGCGAATGCAGTGACATGGATGTTACAAGTGTGAATGCAGTAACCTGGAGGTTAGGAGTGCGAATGCCACGCCATCATGTAGGCGAATGCAGCGATGTGGAGATTCTGAGTGTAAATGCGGTAACATGGAGGTTAGAAGTGCGAATGCAGTGAAGTGGAGGTCATGAGAACGAATGCAGCAAGGTGAAGGTTAGAAGTGCGAATGCAGTCACCTGGAGGTTAGAAGTGCAGGTCACAAGTGTGAATGCCGCAGAGGGCATGAACGCAAATGCGGCAAGTTGGAGGTAAAGGGGTGCGAATGCAGTGACGAGAAGTTTATGAGAGCAAAAAAGAGCAACGATGTAGTGATAAGTGCGAATGCAGTGACATGGATGTTACAAGTGTGAATGCAGTAACCTGGAGGTTAGGAGTGCGAATGCCACGCCATCATGTAGGCGAATGCGGCGATGTGGAGATTCTGAGTGTAAATGCGGTAACATGGAGGTTAGAAGTGCGAATGCAGTGAAGTGGAGGTCATGAGAACGAATGCAGCAAGGTGAAGGTTAGAAGTGCGAATGCACTGACCTGGAGGTTAGAAGTGCAGGTCACAAGTGTGAATGCTGCAGAGGGCATGAACGCAAATGCAGCAAGTTGGAGGTAAAGGGGTGCGAATGCAGTGACGAGAAGTTTATGAGAGCAAAAAAGAGCAACGATGTAGTGATAAGTGCGAATGCAGCGACATGGAGGTTACAAGTGTGAATGCAGTAACCTGGAGGTTACAAGTGTGAATGCCACGCCGTCGTGTATGCGAATGCGGCGATGTGGAGATTCTGAGTGTAAATGCAGTAACATGGAGGTTAGAAGTGCGAATGCAGTGAAGTGGAGGTCATGAGAACGAATGCAGCAAGGTGAAGGTTAGAAGTGCGAATGCAGTCACCTGGAGGTTAGAAGTGCAGGTCACAAAGTGTGAATGCCGCGAAGCATGAACGCAAATGCGGCAAGTTGGAGGTAAAGGGGTGCGAATGCAGTGACGCAGTACAAGTGCATGCAGCGAGGTGGATGTCAGTGCATGGGTAAATGTAGCAAAGTGGAGGTTATGAGGGCGAATGCAACAAGGTGAAGGTTATAAGTGCGAATGCAGAGCGACATGAAGGTTATCAATGTGAATGCGGTAACCTGGAGGTTATGCGTGCGAATGCAGTGATGTGGTGAAAATGCAGCAAGGTGGAGGTCACAAGTGCGAATGCAGCGAGGTGGAGGTCACAAGTGCGAATGCAGCGAGGTGGATGTCATGCATGTCAATGTAGCAAAGTGGAGGTTATGAGGGCGAATGCAGCGACATGAAGGTTATCAATGTGAATGCAGTAACCTGGACGTGCGAATGCCGTGCGAATGCAGCGAGGCGGTGATGCATGCAAATGTATAAGTATATAAGTACGAATGCAACAACGAGCCTATCCCGGCTCTCATCAAGTGAAAAGGATAGGTCACCTGACCATCAGAGGAACCCACACAGACCTCTGGTCACCTGATCATGGATTCAAACCTCAAACGTGGCTGTGCCGTTCTCTTTGTAATGAGAGGGGTGGTCTCATAGTTCTGCCCGTTCTTTAAAGCTTCTGGTTGTTCTGTAATCTGCAGAACGTGGGAGTTTGATCAGCCTACACCGTGTCGACGCTGCAGCCCTGTGGGGGGAGACAATCTATGCTAATTTTATTCACAGATTAAGGAGCTCATCCTTCTGCCAAATGACTTAAACAGCTCCATTTGCATTTTGGTGAAATCGGAAACGTTTCTGCCAAAAACCAAAGAGCCACCAGGAGCGGCGGGTTTGAGAAGGGAGCTTTTGCATGGAGGTCATGTGTGCGAGTGCAGCAACATGGAGGTCATGAGTGCGAAGGCAGCAACGTGGAGGTAACGAGTGCGAATGCAGTGAGGTGGAGGTAGCGAGCACCAAAAACATTGCCATGAAGGTGGTGCGAATGCGGCAAGGCGAAGTTCGAGTGCGAAGGCAGCGAGGTGAAGGTCACGAGTGCGAATGCGGCGAGGCGAAGGTATGGAGTGCGAATGCGGCGAGGCGAAGGTATCGAGTGCGAATGCGGCAAGGTGAAGTTCGAGTGCGAAGGCAGCGAGGTGAAGGTCACGAGTGCGAATGCAGCGAGGTGGAGGTCACGAGTGCGAATGCGGCGAGGCGAAGGTATGGAGTGCGAATGCGGCGAGATGAAGGTATTGAGTACTAATGCAGCGAGGTGAAGGTATCGAGTGTGAATGCGGTGAGATGGAGGTATTTAGTGGGAATGTGGCGAGGTGGAGGTCGCAAGTGCGAATGCGACGAGGTGAAGGTATCGAGTATGAATGCGGCGAGGTGGAGGTCGCAAGTGCGAATGCGGCGAGGTGAAGGTATCGAGTGCAAATGCGGCAAGGTGAAGGTATGGAGTGCGAATGTGGCAAGGTGAAGGTATCGAGTGCGAATGCAGCAAGATGGAAGTCACAAGTGTGAATGCGGCGAGATGAAGGTATTGAGTGTGAATGCGGCGAGGTGGAGGTCGCAAGTGCGAATGCGGCGAGATAAAGGTATCAAGTGTAAATGCGGCGAGATGAAGGTATCGAGTATGAATGCAGCGAGGTGGAGGTCGCAAGTGCGAATTAGGTGAGATGAAGGTATCGAGTGTGAATGCGGCGAGGTGGAGGTCGCAAGTGCGAATGCGGTGAGATGAAGTTATCGAGTGTGAATGCGGTGAGGTGGAGGTCGCAAGCGAGGTGAAGGTGAAGGCGAGGTGAAGGTATCGAGTGCAAATGCGGCAAGGTGAAGGTATGGAGTGCAAATACGGCGAGGTGAAGGGATCGAGTGCGAATGCTGCAAGATGGAGGTCACGAGTGTGAATGCGGCGAGATGAAGGTATCGAGTGTGAATGCAGCGAGGTGGAGGTCGCAAGTGCGAATGCGGCGAGGTGAAGGTATTGAGTGTGAATGCGGCAAGGCGGAGGTCGCAAGTGCGAATGCGGCGAGGTGGAGGTCGCAAGTGCGAATGCGGCAAGGTGAAGGTATCGAGTGCGAATGCAGCATGGAGGAGGTCACGAGTGTGAATGCAGCAACATGGAGGTCACGAGTGCGAATGCAGCAAGGTGGAGGTCACGAGTGTGAATGCGGCGAGATGAAGGTATTGAGTGCGAATGCGGCGAGGTGAAGGTCGCAAGTGCGAATGCGGCGAGGTGAAGGTATGGATTGCGAATGCGGCGAGATGAAGGTATCGAGTACTAATGCAGCGAGGTGAAAGTATCGAGTGTGAATGCGCCGAGATGAAGGTATTGAGTGTGAATGCGGCGAGGTGGAGGTCGCAAGTGCGAATGCAGCGAGGTGAAGGTATTGAGTGCGAATGCAGCAAGGAGGAGGTCACGAGTGTGAATGCAGCAACATGGAGGTCACGAGTGCGAATGCAGCAACATAGAGGTCACGAGTGCGAATGCAGCAACATAGAGGTCACGAGTGCGAATGCAGCGAGGTGAAGGTATTGAGTGTGAATGCAGCAAGGAGGAGGTCATGAGTGTGAATGCAGCAACATGGAGGTCACGAGCGCGAATGCAGTGAGGTGAAGGTATTGAGTGTGAATGCGGCGAGGTGGAGGTCGCAAGTGCGAATGCATCGAGGTGAAGGTTTCGAGTGTGAATGCGGCAAGGTGGAGGTCGCAAGTGCAAATGCGGCGAGGGGAAGGCCACGAGTGTGAATGCGACGAGATGAAGGTATTGAGTGTGAATGCGGCGAGGTGAAGGTATCGAGTGCAAATGCGGCATGGAGGTCACGAGTGTGAATGCGGCGAGATGAAGGTATTGAGTGCGAATGCGGTGAGGTGGAGGTCGCAAGTGCGAAAGCGGCAAGGTGAAGGTATGGAGTGCGAATGCGGCGAGATGAAGGTATCGAGTACTAATGCAGCGAGGTGAAGGTATTGAGTGTGAATGCGGCGAGGCGGAGGTCGCAAGTGCGAATGCGGCGAGGTGGAGGTCGCAAGTGCGAATGCGGCAAGGTGAAGGTATCGAGTGCGAATGCAGCATGAGGAGGTCCGAGTGTGGTAATGCAGCAACATGGAGGTCACGAGTGCGAATGCAGCAAGGTGGAGGTCACGAGTGTGAATGCGGCGAGATGAAGGTATTGAGTGCGAATGCGGCGAGGTGAAGGTCGCAAGTGCGAATGCGGCGAGGTGAAGGTATGGATTGCGAATGCGGCGAGATGAAGGTATCGAGTACTAAT
Organism: Corydoras sp. C115; assembly: GCA_019802505.1. Classification (NCBI taxonomy): domain Eukaryota; kingdom Metazoa; phylum Chordata; class Actinopteri; order Siluriformes; family Callichthyidae; genus Corydoras; species Corydoras sp. C115. Next base: position 1,779,188 of record JAFMOC010000178.1, on the reverse strand, counting down.
GCAGCGAGGTGAAGCGGTATCAAGTGTGAATGCGCCGAGAATTGAAGGTCCCGATATGAGTGTGAATGCGGCGAGGTGGAGGTCGCAAGTGCGAATGCAGCGAGGTGAAGGTATTGAGTGCGAATGCAGCAAGGAGGAGGTCACGAGTGTGAATGCAGCAACATGGAGGTCACGAGTGCGAATGCAGCAACATGAGGTCACGAGTGCGAATGCAGCGAGGTGAAGGTATTGAGTGTGAATGCAGCAAGGAGGAGGTCATGAGTGTGAATGCAGCAACATGGAGGTCACGAGTGTGAATGCAGCAACATAGAGGTCACGAGTGCGAATGCAGCGAGATGAAGGTATTGAGTGCGAATGCAGCAAGGAGGAGGTCACGAGTGTGAATGCGGCGAGATGAAGGTATTGAGTGCGAATGCAGCAAGGAGGAGGTCACGAGTGTGAATGCGGCGAGATGAAGGTATGGAGTGTGAATGCGGCGAGGTGGAGGTCGCAAGTGCGAATGCGGCGAGTTGAAGGTATCGAGTGCAAATGTGGCAAGGTGAAGGTATGGAGTGCAAATGCGGCAAGGTGAAGGTATGGAGTGCAAATGTGGCAAGGTGAAGGTATGGAGTGCAAATGCGGCGAGGTGAAGGTATCGAGTGCAAATGCTGCAAGATGGAGGTCACGAGTGTGAATGTGGCGAGGTGGAGGAATTGAGTGTGAATGCAGCCAGGTGGAGGTCACGAGCGCGAATGCAGTGAGGTGAAGGTATTGAGTACGAATGCAGCCAGGTGGAGGACATGAGTGTGAATGCAGCAACATGGAGGTCACGAGTGCGAATGCGGCGAGGTGAAGGTATCGAGTGCGAATGCGGCGAGGTGAAGGTATGGAGTGCGAATGCGGCCAGGTGGAGGTATGAAGTGCAGTATGTTTCAGTGTACCGAGGCTAAAGTCGGTGTACTTTCCTCACTAATTGCGAGTGTATTGCGAGTTCGTTAACCTGCACACCTCAGGTTCTGTACTTTCGGGACGCTCGGTGCTCGGTTCCCTCGGTTCTGCGCTTCATCGCGGCCCCCCCAAAGCGGGTTCTCGGCGCCAGATGATTAATAGGAGAAAACAAGGCTCGGTGAGCGAGTGCAATTCCCTCCACTATCTATAGAGAGGCACGTTTCTTTTCATTTCTTCTCTCTTCTGTCAACAGGACCTGCAGATACGGCACAACAATCTTTAATATAAAGCAGAGCTCGCGCTGCTGTCAGCGGGCAGACAGCTCTCTCACGCTGCCCCAACCAACCCCCCAACCACCCCCACCCCCACCCCACCCCACTCACCCACCACCGCCATACAGCAGCAGAGCAGTCCCGAGGCTGATGAGGTGCTGATGGGATGTGCGAGTGACTCCCTCTCTCTCTCTCTCTCTCTCTCTCTCTTCTCTCTCTCTGACAGCCTCCCAATTACCAGCCTTCCAGTTTCTCCCCCTGTCATTCGCAGAACCAGCTGGAAGTGACGGCGACGGCGACTCCGGAACACAATACCAGAACGCTCCGGCCAAGAACTGACATTTCAATCCGGGCCGCTGTGGTTCGGCTTTAATGAGAGAGCTAATAAGAATGACAATCGCTGAGATAATGCACATTATTTCCGGTGACACACCTTTTGTGAGCACCGCCCCCGTAATGGGAGAATAGGAGGTGTGGGGGGTGTGGTGGGGGGGGGGGGGTGTTAAAGGGTGCTGCTGCATGTCACATGACATTTGAAGCCATTTATCTGGTGCGAGTGGTCGATTAAAACTGTTTTCACAGGTGGGATGGATCTAGGAAGCTTTAGGTCACGAGGGCGAATGCTGCGAGGTGGAAGTCGTGAGTGCGAGTGCAGCAACATGGAGGTCCTGAGTGCGAGTACACCAACGTGGAGGTCATGAGTGCGAGTGCAGTGATGTGGACGTCATGAGTGAGAATGCAGTGATGTGGACGTCATGAGTGAGAATGCAGTGTGTGGAAGTCGTGAGTGCGAATGCAGAGAAATGGAGGTCATGAGTGCAAGTATAGCGACATGGATGTCACGAATGAGAATGCAGCGACGTGGAGGTCACAAGTGAGAATGCAGTGATGTGGAAGTCGTGAGTGCGAGTACACCGACGTGGAGGTCATGAGTGCGAGTGCAGTAATGTGGAAGTCATGAGTGCAAATGCAGTAATGTGGAAGTCGTGAGTGCGAGTGCAGCAACATGGAGTGCGATGGAGGTCCTGAGTGCGAGTACACACATACAAACGTGGAGGTCTGATGAGTGCGAGTGCAGTGATGTGGAGGTCATGACGTGCGAATGCAGTGATGTGGAAGTCATGAGTGTGAGTACGAGAAATGGAGGTCATGAGTGCAAGTATAGCGACATGGATGTCACGAATGAGTGCAGCGACGTGAAGTGTCACAAGTGAGAATGCAGTGATGTTGGAAGTCGTGTGCGAGTGAGGAAGTCGTGAGTGCGAGTACAGAGAAAGGAGGTCCATGAGTGAAGTGCGCATGGAGTGTCACGAATGAGTGCAACGTGAAGGTCATGCAGCGACATGGAGGTCACAAGTGAGTGCAAGTGGAGGTAGTAGCAGACGTGGAAGGTGAGTGCAAGAAGCGACATGGATGTCACGAATGCAGCGACGTGGAGGTCGTGAGTGCAAGTATAGCGACATGGATGTCACGAATGAGAATGCAGTGACGTGAAGGTGCGACAAGTGAGGTCATGAAGCGCAGTGATGTGGAAGTCATGAGTGCGAGTACAGAGACATGGAGGTCGTGAGTGCAAGTATAGCGACATGGATGTCACGAATGAGAATGCAGCGACGTGAAGGTCACAAGTGAGAATGCAGTGATGTGAAGGTCACAAGTGAGAATGCAGTGATGTGGAAGTCATGAGTGCGAGTACAGAGAATGGAGGTCATGAGTGCAAGTATAGCGACATGGATGTCACGAATGAGAATGCAGCGACGGGGAGGTCACAAGTGAGAATGCAGTGATGTGGAAGTCGTGAGTGCGAGTACACCGACGTGGAGGTCATGAGTGCGAGTGCAGTAATGTGGAAGTCATGAGTGCAAATGCAGTAATGTGGAAGTCGTGAGTGCGAGTGCAGCAACATGGAGGTCCTGAGTGCGAGTACACCAACGTGGAGGTCATGAGTGCGAGTGCAGTGATGTGGAAGTCATGAGTGCGAATGCAGTGATGTGGAGGTCATGAGTGCGAATGCAGTGATTTGGAAGTCGTGAGTGCGAGTACAGAGAAATGGAGGTCATGAGTGCAAGTATAGCGACATGGATGTCACGAATGAGAATGCAGCGACGTGAATGTCACAAGTGAGAATGCAGTGATGTGGAAGTCATGAGTGCGAGTACAGAGACGTGGTTGCCATCAGCGCGAGTGCAGTGATGTGGAAGTCGTGAGTGCGAGTACAGAGACGTGGAAGTCGTGAGTGCGAGTACAGAGAAATGGAGGTCATGAGTGCAAGTATAGCGACATGGATGTCACGAATGAGAATGCAGCGACGTGAAGGTCACAAGTGAGAATGCAGTGATGTGAAGGTCACAAGTGAGAATGCAGTGATGTGGAGGTCGTGAGTGCAAATGCAGCGACGTGGAGGTTGTGAGTGCAAGTATAGCGACATGGATGTCACGAATAAGAATGCAGCGACGTGAAGGTCACGAGGGCGAATGCTGCGAGGTGGAAGTCATGAGTGCGAGTGCAGCAACATGGAGTTTCCTGAGTGCAAGTACACTGACGTGGAGGTCATGAGTGAGAATGCAGTGACGTGGAAGTCGTGAGTGCGAGTGCAGCGACGTGGAGGTCGTGAGTGCAAGTATAGCGACATGGATGTCACGAATGAGAATGCAGCGACGTGAAGGTCACAAGTGAGAATGCAGTGATGTGGAAGTCATGAGTGCGAATGCAGAGACATGGAGGTCATGAGTGCAAGTATAGCGACATGGAGGTCACAAGTGAGAATGCAGTGACGTGGAAGTCGTGAGTGCGAGTACAGCGACGTGGAGGTCGTGAGTGCAAGTATAGCGACATGGATGTCACTAATGAGAATGCAGCGACGTGAAGGTCACAAGTGAGAATGCAGTGATGTGGAAGTCATGAGTGCGAGTACAGAGACATGGAGGTCGTGAGTGCAAGTATAGCGACATGGATGTCACGAATGAGAATGCAGCGACGTGAAGGTCACAAGTGAGAATGCAGTGATGTGAAGGTCACAAGTGAGAATGCAGTGATGTGGAGGTCGTGAGTGCAAATGCAGCGACGTGGAGGTCGTGAGTGCAAGTATAGCGACATGGATGTCACGAATAAGAATGCAGCGACGTGAAGGTCACGAGGGCGAATGCTGCGAGGTGGAAGTCATGAGTGCGAGTGCAGCAACATGGAGTTTCCTGAGTGCAAGTACACTGACGTGGAGGTCATGAGTGAGAATGCAGTGACGTGGAAGTCGTGAGTGCGAGTGCAGCGACGTGGAGGTCGTGAGTGCAAGTATAGCGACGTGGATGTCACTAATGAGAATGCAGTGACGTGAAGGTCACAAGTGAGAATGCAGTGATGTGGAAGTCATGAGTGCGAGTACAGACACATGGAGGTCCTGAGTGCGAGTACACCGACGTGGTGGCCATCAGTGCGAGTGCAGCGACGTGAAGGTCACAAGTGAGAATGCAGTGATGTGGAGGTCATGAGTGCAAATGCAGTAATGTGGAAGTCGTGAGTGCGAGTGCAGCAACATGGAGGTCATGAGTGCGAGTACACCGACGTGGAGGTCATGAGTGCGAGTGCAGTGATGTGGAAGTTATGAGTGCGAATGCAGTGATGTGGAAGTCGTGAGTGCGTGTGCAGAGAAATGGAGGTCATGAGTGAGAGTGCAGCAACATGGAGGTCCTGAGTGCGAGTACACCGACGTGGAGGTCATGAGTGCGAGTGCAGTGATGTGGAAGTCATGAGTGCGAATGCAGTGATGTGAAGGTCACAAGTGAGAATGCAGTGATGTGGAAGTCGTGAGTGCGAGTGCAGCGACGTGGAGGTCGTGAGTGCAAGTATAGCGACATGGATGTCACGAATGAGAATGCAGCGACGTGAAGGTCACGAGGGCGAATGCTGCGAGGTGGAAGTCATGAGTGCGAGTGCAGCAACATGGAGGTCCTGAGTGCGAGTACACCGACGTGGAGGTCATGAGTGCGAGTGCAGTGATGTGGAAGTCGTGAGTGCGAGTGCAGCGACGTGGAGGTCGTGAGTGCAAGTATAGCGACATGGATGTCACGAATGAGAATGCAGCGACGTGAAGGTCACAAGTGAGAATGCAGTGATGTGGAAGTCATGAGTGCGAATGCAGAGACATGGAGGTCATGAGTGCAAGTATAGCGACATGGAGGTCACAAGTGAGAATGCAGTGACGTGGAAGTCGTGAGTGCGAGTACAGCGACGTGGAGGTCGTGAGTGCAAGTATAGCGACATGGATGTCACTAATGAGAATGCAGCGACGTGAAGGTCACAAGTGAGAATGCAGTGATGTGGAAGTCATGAGTGCGAGTACAGAGACATGGAGGTCGTGAGTGCAAGTATAGCGACATGGATGTCACGAATGAGAATGCAGCGACGTGAAGGTCACAAGTGAGAATGCAGTGATGTGAAGGTCACAAGTGAGAATGCAGTGATGTGGAGGTCGTGAGTGCAAATGCAGCGACGTGGAGGTCGTGAGTGCAAGTATAGCGACATGGATGTCACGAATAAGAATGCAGCGACGTGAAGGTCACGAGGGCGAATGCTGCGAGGTGGAAGTCGTGAGTGCGAGTGCAGCAACATGGCGGTCCTGAATGCGAGTACACTGACGTGGAGGTCATGAGTGAGAATGCAGTGACGTGGAAGTCGTGCGAGTGCAGCGACGTGGAGGTCGTGAGTGCAAGTATAGCGACATGGATGTCACTAATGAGAATGCAGCGACGTGAAGGTCACAAGTGAGAATGCAGTGATGTGGAAGTCATGAGTGCGAGTGCAGAGACATGGAGGTCATGAGTGCGAGTACACAGACGTGGTGGCCATCAGTGCGAGTGCAGCGACGTGAAGGTCACAAGTGAGAATGCAGTGATGTGGAGGTCATGAGTGCAAATGCAGTAATGTGGAAGTCGTGAGTGCGAGTGCAGCAACATGGAGGTCATGAGTGCGAGTACACCGACGTGGAGGTCATGAGTGCGAGTGCAGTGATGTGGAAGTCATGAGTGCGAATGCAGTGATGTGGAAGTCGTGAGTGCGTGTGCAGAGAAATGGAGGTCATGAGTGAGAGTGCAGCAACATGGAGGTCCTGAGTGCGAGTACACCGACGTGGAGGTCATGAGTGCGAGTGCAGTGATGTGGAAGTCATGAGTGCGAATGCAGTGATGTGAAGGTCACAAGTGAGAATGCAGTGATGTGGAAGTCGTGAGTGCGAGTGCAGCGACGTGGAGGTCGTGAGTGCAAGTATAGCGACATGGATGTCACGAATGAGAATGCAGCGACGTGAAGGTCACGAGGGCGAATGCTGCGAGGTGGAAGTCATGAGTGCGAGTGCAGCAACATGGAGGTCCTGAGTGCGAGTACACCGACGTGGAGGTCATGAGTGCGAGTGCAGTGATGTGGAAGTCGTGAGTGCGAGTACAGAGAAATGGAGGTCATGAGTGCAAGTATAGCGACATGGATGTCACGAATGAGAATGCAGTGATGTGGAAGTCATGAGTGCGAGTACACAGACGTGGTGGCCATCAGCGCGAGTGCAGTGATGTGGAAGTCATGAGTGCGAGTGCAGCGACGTGGAGGTCGTGAGTGCAAGTATAGCGACATGGATGTCACGAATGAGAATGCAGCGGCATGAAGGTCACAAGTGAGAATGCAGTGATGTGGAAGTCGTGAGTGCGAGTACAGAGACATGGAGGTCATGAGTGCGAGTGCAGCAACATGGAGGTCATGAGTGCGAGTACACCGACGTGGAGGTCATGAGTGCGAGTGCAGTGATGTGGAAGTCATGAGTGCGAATGCAGTGATGTGAAGGTCACAAGTGAGAATGCAGTGATGTGGAAGTCATGAGTGCGAGTGCAGCGACGTGGAGGTCGTGAGTGCAAGTATAGCGACATGGATGTCACGAATGAGAATGCAGCGACGTGACGGTCACAAGTGAGAATGCAGCGATGTGAAGGTCACAGCGACGTGGAGGTCACAAGTGAGAATGCAGCGACATGGAGATCACAAGTGAGAATGCAGCGACGTGGAGATCACAAGTGAGAATGCAGCGACATGGAGGTCACGAGTGAGAATGCAGTGACGTGGATGTCACAAATGAGAATGCAGCGACGCGGAGGTCATAAGTGAGAATGCAGCGACATGGAGGTCATGAGTGCAAATGCAATGATGTGGAGGTCACGAGTGCGAGTACAGAGACGTGGAAGTCGTGAGTGCGAATGCAGCGACGAGGGTGAATGGAGGTCATGAGTGCAAGTATACCGATGTGGCAGTCATGAGTGTGAATGCTCAAATCTAGTACCTCGGGTTCTGTAGGTAAACTCGAATGCCGTTCCCTCATCCTGGTTCTAAAACGTGATTACAGAGAGAATCTGGCTCTCTAGAGAGTCAGTGGTTCTGTGGAAATAAATAAACATCTCTGACTTTGTCCTGATAGCAGAGCAGATAAGAACCTTAAAAGCAAAGGCACCGAGATCACCCTGCTAACAGCCTCGGGTTCTAAAGGCTCTTATTCACTCTGTACTGGTGAATAATCACTGTGGGATGAAGCTGCTGTTGTCTGTGTTCCATAGTGAGGAGTTAGTTTCCGTAACGGGGAGTTTGTTTCTGTAGTTTCAGTAGCGGGGAGTTAGTTTCTGTAGTTTCAGTAGCGGGGAGTTCGTTTCCGTAACGGGGTGTTCGTTTCTGTAGTTTCCATATCGGGGAGTTAGGTTTCAGTAGCGGGGAGTTCGGTTCTGTAACGGGGAGTTTGGTTCTGTAGTTTCCGTAACAGGGAGTTAGTTTCTATAGTTTCTGTAGCGGGGAGTTAGTTTCTGTAACGAGGAGTTCGTTTCTGTAGTTTCCGTAATGGGGAGTTCGTTTCTGTAGTTTCCATAACGGGGAGTTAGTTTCTGTAGCGGGGAGTTAGTTTCCGTAACGGGGAGTTCGGTTCTGTAGTTTCCGTAACGGGGAGTTCGTTTCTGTAGTTTCCATAACGGGGAGTTAGTTTCTGTAGCGGGGAGTTAGTTTCCGTAACGGGGAGTTCGGTTCTGTAGTTTCCGTAACGGGGAGTTCGGTTCTGTAGTTTCCGTAACGGGGAGTTCGTTTCTGTAGTTTCCATAACGGGGAGTTCGTTTCTGTAGTTTCAGTAGCGGGGAGTTAGTTTCTGTAGTTTCAGTAGCGGGGAGTTCGTTTCCGTAACGGGGTGTTCGTTTCTGTAGTTTCCATAACGGGGAGTTCGTTTCTGTAGTTTCCATAACGGGGAGTTCGTTTCTGTAGTTTCCATAACGGGGAGTTAGTTTCTGTAGCGGGGAGTTAGTTTCCGTAACAGGGAGTTCGTTTCTGTAGTTTCAGTAGCGGGGAGTTTGGTTCTGTAACGGGGAGTTCGGTTCTGTAGTTTCTGTAGCAGGGAGTTAGTTTCTGTAGTTTCTGTAGCGGGGAGTTCGGTTCTGTAACGGGGAGTTCGGTTCTGTAGTTTCTGTAGCAGGGGGTTAGTTTCTGTAGTTTCTGTAGCGGGGAGTTCGGTTCTGTAACGGGGAGTTCGGTTCTGTAGTTTCTGCAGCAGGGAGTTAGTTTCTGTAGTTTCTGTAGCGGGGAGTTCGTTTCCGTAACGGGGAGTTCATTTCTGTAGTTTCTGTAGCGGGGAGTTCATTTCTGTAGTTTCTGTAGCAGGGAGTTCGTTTCTGTAGTTTCTGTAGCAGGGAGTTCGTTTCTGTAGTTTCTGTAGCAGGGAGTTCGTTTCTGTAGTTTCTGTAACGGGGAGTTCGGTTTCAGTAGCGGGGAGTTCGTTTCTGTAGCGGGGAGTTTGGTTTCAGTAGCAGGGAGTTCGTTTCTGTAACGGGGAGTTCGGTTTCAGTAGCGGGGAGTTCGTTTCTGTAACGGGGAGTTCGGTTTCAGTAGCGGGGAGTTCGTTTCTGTAACGGGGAGTTCGTTTCTGTAACGGGGAGTTCGGTTTCAGTAGCGGGGAGTTCAGTTTCAGTAGCGGGGAGTTCGTTTCTGTAACGGGGAGTTCGGTTTCAGTAGCGGGGAGTTCGTTTCTGTAACGGGGAGTTCGGTTTCAGTAGCGGGGAGTTCGTTTCTGTAGTTTCTGTAACGGGGAGTTCGTTTCTGTAACGGGGAGTTCGTTTCTGTAACGGGGAGTTCGGTTTCAGTAGCGGGGAGTTCGTTTCTGTAACGGGGAGTTCGTTTCTGTAACGGGGAGTTCGGTTTCAGTAGCAGGGAGTTCGTTTCTGTAACGGGGAGTTCGGTTTCAGTAGCGGGGAGTTCGTTTCTGTAACGGGGAGTTCGGTTTCAGTAGCGGGGAGTTCGTTTCTGTAACGGGGAGTTCGTTTCTGTAACGGGGAGTTCGGTTTCAGTAGCGGGGAGTTCAGTTTCAGTAGCGGGGAGTTCGTTTCTGTAACGGGGAGTTCGGTTTCAGTAGCGGGGAGTTCGTTTCTGTAACGGGGAGTTCGGTTTCAGTAGCGGGGAGTTCGTTTCTGTAACGGGGAGTTCGGTTTCAGTAGCGGGGAGTTCGTTTCTGTAGTTTCTGTAACGGGGAGTTCGTTTCTGTAGTTTCTGTAGCGGGGAGTTTGTTTCTGTAAGGGGGAGTTTCTGTCTCTTCGTTGCTGTTTGGAGGTTCAGGTGGTAACTGTGTAGCGCTGCTCTGTGACAATGTGCTGTTGTAAAAAGTGCCATAGAAATACATTATTACAACTAGTTACAGAGGGATGAAGACATACAAACTCAATCCCCAAACTAACACCCCAAACTCCAAGCTAAACCTTCAAACCTAAAACCCCAAACTCCAAAATAAAACCTCAAACTAAGACCCCAAACCTTAAACTAAAACCTCAATCTAAAACCTCAAACTCCAAGCTAAACCTTCAAACCTAAAACCCCAAACCTCGAACTCCAAAATAAAACCTCAAACTAAGACCCCAAACCTTAAACTAAAACCTCAATCTAAAACCTCAAACTCCAAGCTAAACCTTCAAACCTAAAACCCCAAATCTCAAACTCCAAAATAAAACCTCAAACTTAGACCCCAAACCTTAAACTAAAACCTCAATCTAAAACCCCAAACTCCAAGCTAAACCTTCAAACCTAAAACCCCAAACCTCAAACTCCAAAATAAAACCTCAAACTTAGACCCCAAACCTTAAACTAAAACCTCAATCTAAAACCCCAAACTCCAAGCTAAACCTTCAAACCAAATCCCCCAAACCTCGAACTCCAAAATAAAACCTCAAACTAAGACCCCAAATCTTAATCTCAAACCCCAAACATCAAACTAAAACCTTCAAACCTAAAACCTCAAACTAAGACCCCTAAGACCCCTTACAACCTTAAAACCTTAAACTAAATCTTCAATCTCCAAACTAATACCTCAAAGCCCCTAAATCCCCAAAATACAACCCCAAACCTTAAACCCCCAAAATACAACTCAAACTCCAAACCTCAAAGTAAAACTTCAAACTAAAACCCCAAACTTCAAACTAAAACCTTCAAACATAAAACCTCAAACTAAGACCCCTAAGATGCTAAAGACTCCTTAAGACCCTAAAACCTTAAACAAAAATTTCAATCTCCAAACTAATACCTCAAATCTAAAATCCCAAAATAAAACCCCAAATCTTAAACCACAAAATAAAACACAAACCTCAAACTAAAACCTCAAACTAAGACCCCTAAGACCCTTAAGACCCTAAAACCTTAAACCAGAACTTCAATCTCCAAACTAATACCTCAAACCTAAAACCCCAAAATAAAACCCCAAACCCTAAACCACAAAATAAAACTTAAACCTCAAACTAAAACCTCAAACTAAGACCGCAAAGACCCTTAAGACCCTAAAACCTTAAACTAAAACTTCAATCTCCAAACTAATACCTCAAACCTAAAACCCCAAAATAAAACCCCAAACCTTAAACCACAAAATAAAACTCAAACCTCAAACTAAGACACCTAAGACCCTAAAACCTTAAACTAAAACTTCAATCTCCAAACTAATACCTCAAACCTAAAACCCCAAAATAAAACCCCAAACCTTAAACCACAAAATAAAACTCAAACCTCAAACTAAGACCTCAAACTAAGACCTCAAACTAAGACCCCTAAGACCCTTAAGAACTTCAGAACCAGAACTTCAATCTCCAAACTAATACCTCAAACCTAAAACCCCAAACCTCAAACCACAAAATAAATCCCCAAACTCCAAAAGAAAACCCCAAACCCCATAATAAAACCTTAAACTAAAACCCCAAACATCAAACTATAACCAAACTCCATACTAAAACCTCAAACCTCATACCTCCAAAACTAAAACTCCAAACCCCAAACTCCAAAGCACAAACCTCAAACTATTATCCCTCAACCAGCATCCTGTATGCAGCATCCCGTGACCGGACAGCTGAGAGAACCCCGGTGAAACCCATGCAGACATTGGAGAACATGCAAACTACACCCACTGTACCTGAGAATGGTTTCCACATCCTTCCCTCTGACATGCCTTTTACAAGGTGGAGGTTGGACTCATGACGGAACATGGTGCTGATCCGTTACAGTCGACACTGCGGTTCTTCGGTACCCTCGGCTGGGTTCTGATGAGCGCCCCCGTTTCAGGTTTATTGTTCGATATGGCTCCAGCGTTCATTCGCGAAATGCTCCGCTGCGCTGATGCGAATGTGAACCCCGTGCAAATACAGGAGCTTCAGCAGACAGGACGCCACCTTGACGGATCATTTTAATTAATCCAACATTAAAAGAGCCATAAATCGTAATTGCCGTCCTCCGGCCGTGACCCCGGGGTGCTGGCACGGACACCGAGAGGCAGGTGATAAATGGAATGTTGTTACAGCCTGGATCGAGGCACAAGGACAGAAAAGGAGTATTCTAATAGGACGGGAAATTCACTTTCAGAAAGATAAAACGAGTTGGAGATGCCTTCAGTCCATTTCTATATTTAGTTCAGTCCGCACGTTCTCTCCAGTGAGTTCCTGGATCGGGGGAGGGGGCTTTACATCTTACAGGACGTTTATCTCATGGCTCATCCTGTGAAAGCCCTCGGAAGCTGCAGCTTCTTTGAAGTGCCATGATAAAGGCAAAGAGACCACCGGTTCCTCAGGTTACTGAACAGGATGAACCTCAGATGAACCACGCCAAATAAGGACCTTTATTTAGAGGGAACTTTACCACCTGATGTTCTTCCAATACACCCAACCCAATCCCAAAACCTCATCCTCCAACCCTCAAACCTCCAACTCCCACCTCAAACCTTCAAACCTCCAACCCTCAAACCTCTAACTCTTCCAACCCCAACCCTCAAACCTCTAACTCTTCCAACCCCAAACCTCAAACCTTCAAACCTCATCCTCCAACCCTCAAACCTCTTATGCTCCAACCTCTAATCCTCAAACCTCCAACCCTCAGACCTCCAACCCTCAAACCTCTAATCATCCAACCCTCAAACCTCTAATCCTCCAACCCTCAAACCTCTTATGCTCCAACCTCTAATCCTCAAACCTCTAATCCTCCAACCCTCAAACCTCTTATGCTCAAACCTCTAATCCTCCAACCCTCAGACCTCCAACCCTCAGACCTCCAACCCTCAAACCTCTAATCCTCCAACCCTCAAACCTCTAATCATCCAACCCTCAAACCTCTAATCCTCCAACCCTCAAACCTCTAATCATCCAACCCTCAAACCTCCAACCCTCAAACCTCTAATCATCCAACCCTCAAACCTCTTATGCTCCAACCTCTAATCCTCAAACCTCTAATCATCCAACCCTTAAACCTCTAATCCTCCAACCCTCAAACCTCTAATCATCCAACCCTCAAACCTCTAATCCTCCAACCCTCCAACCTCTTATGCTCCAACCTCTAATCCTCAAACCTCTAATCATCCAACCCTCAAACCTCTTATGCTCCAACCTCTAATCCTCAAACCTCTAATCATCCAACCCTCAAACCTCTAATCCTCCAACCCTCAAACCTCTAATCATCCAACCCTCAAACCTCTAATCCTCCAACCCTCCAACCTCTTATGCTCCAACCTCTAATCCTCAAACCTCTAATCCTCCAACTCTCAAACCTCTTATGCTCCAACCTCTAATCCTCAAACCTCTAATCCTCCAACCCTCAAACCTCCAACCCTCAGACCTCCAACCCTCAAACCTCTAATCCTCAACCCTCAAAATCCTCCAACCCTCAAAATCCTCCAACCCTCCAATCCTCAAACTTCTAATCCTTCAACCCTCCAACCTCTATTCCTAAAACTTCTAAACCACCAACCCTCAAACGCTTCAATCCCCCAATCCTTAAACTTTAACCTTCCAATCTCGAAATCCAAACCTCGAACCCTGGATTCGGGGCTAACAATATTATTTTCAAGTACGGAGTTGGCATGTTCTCCTCCAGTTCTCAGTTGGTTCCTTTCCACAGATCAAAAACATGCCAGGAGTTAAACTCTAGACACTAGAAGATATAGAATGGGTTTATCTGCCCCGAGAATGACTGGATGCTTGATTTGGGCTCACCCTATAGGTCTGGGATAGGCTTGGTCATGTGGGTTCAGACATGCTCATTTTCTCAAGTGACCTTGAGCTCACGGATGCACCTGATTGGCTGGTGGAGTTGTCATTAGCATACCCAGAGAATGCATTACATGTGGGTGGTAGATTTTACAAGCAAACTGCTCTTCATGTCTTACTTCTCCAGTAACAGAACTTCCCCCGAGAACAAATCCATCCATCATCCATCCATCAGTACAGCACAGTTCCTACAATATAAAGCAACAGTGAGTCACAGACACATCGACATGCCGGTCCATGATGCATCACAGGAAGACATGGAGCCGTTACAGACTAATTAGCCTTTTAATGACCGAGCATGTCTGCGGAGAAAAAAAAAAAAAAAAAAAAAAAAAAAAAACACGGCGGCTTCAATAATAGACCTCTCACCTCACGCTCCCGTGGTTTCCGGCACCATTCTCCTCCTGCCGTTTCTAATTGTTTTAAACAAATCACCATGAAGCTCGGCGTAATTGCCTGCAAAGTCCGCGACTCAGGAATCGATGGGGTAAGGGATCGTCCACACGAGTGCATTTACACAGGAGCCTGCACCAAGACCCGCGGGTTCAGCGTGGAGCAGCTACAAACGATTTATTATACTGTAATAATAATGTTGGGATGGTTCTCCGGTTCCCATCACTTAAAGCAGATGGTGCAGATCCTGAGCTTCCTGCATGCGCATGATATCAAAGTTTAAACCCTGGATCCACTCACTGTACACTCCATTACCCACATCCACCTTATTGCTCCACCCTGTGGATGCAGAATCAGAGACAGTAGATCGCTTGTTGCTGCAGTTTGTGTTCATCCTCTAAATCTCCATTAGTGATCACATGATGCTGCAGACGGGATGATGGTGGATGCTGCTGCATACGGGATGATGGTGGATGTTGCTGCATACAGGATGATGGTGGATGTTGCTGCATACAGGATGATGGTGGATGCTGCTGCATGCAGGATGACGGTGGATGATGCTGCATACAGGATGATGGTGAATGTTGCTGCATACAGGATGATGGTGGATGCTGCTGCATACAGGATGATGGTGGATGTTGCTGCATACAGGATGATGGTGGATGTTGCTGCATACAGGATGATGGTGGATGCTGCTGCATACAGGATGATGGTGGATGCTGCTGCATACAGGATGATGGTGGATGTTGCTGCATACAGGATGATGGTGGATGTTGCTGCATACAGGATGATGGTGGATGTTGCTGCATACAGGATGATGGTGGATGCTGCTGCATACAGGATGATGGTGGATGCTGCTGCATACAGGATGATGGTGGATGATGCTGCATACAGGATGATGGTGGATGCTGCTGCATACAGGATGACGGTGGATGTTGCTGGATGTTGCTGCATACAGGATAATGGTGGATGCTGCTGCATACAGGATGACGGTGGATGCTGCTGGATGTTGCTGCATACAGGATGATGGTGGATGCTGCTGCGTACAGGATGACCGTGGATACCACATACAAGGGTGACGGTGGATGCTGCTGCATACAGGATGACGGTGGATGCTGTTTCATACAGAATGACGGTGGATGCTGCTACATACAGGATGACGGTGGAGGCTGCTACATACAGGATGACGGTGGATGCTGCTGCATGCAGGATGACGGTGGACGCCTCTGCATACAGGATGATGGTGGATGCTGCTGCATACAGGATGACGGTGGATGCTGCTGCATACAGGATGATGGTGGATGATGCTGCATACAGGATGATGGTGGATGCTGCTGGATGTTGCTGCATACAGGATGATGGTGGATGCTGCTGCATGCAGGATGACGGTGGACGCCGCTGCGTACAGGATGACCGTGGATACCACATACAAGGGTGACGGTGGATGCTGCTGCATACAGGATGATGGTGGATGCTGTTTCATACAGAATGACGGTGGATGCTGTTTCATACAGAATGACGGTGGATGCTGCGGCATACGGGATGACAGTGGATGATGCTGCATACAGGATGATGGTGGATGCTGCTACATACAGGATGACAGTGGATGCTGCTGCATACAGGATGATGGTGGATGCTGTTTCATACAGAATGACGGTGGATGCTGTTTCATACAGAATGACGGTGGATGCTGCGGCATACGGGATGACAGTGGATGATGCTGCATACAGGATGATGGTGGATGCTGCTACATACAGGATGACAGTGGATGCTGCTGCATACAGGATGATGGTGGATGCTGCTGCATACAGGATGATGGTGGATGCTGCTGCATACAGGATGACGGTGGATGCTGTTTCATACAGAATGATGGTGGATGTTGCTGCATACAGGATGATGGTGGATGCTGCTGCATACAGGATGACGGTGGATGCTGTTTCATACAGAATGACGGTGGATGCTGCTGCATACAGGATGATGCATACAGGACCCTAATAATACCCGCTCTCTCCATGGTCCTGGTCATTGGAGAACAGAGTAAAGCAGACTAACCGAATAAACAGTATTTAACACACTGTGACCTCATAATACAGCTGTGCTTTATGGACTGACTCCATTTCTAGTTTTAAAACCCCGACACGGGTTTAATCAGTGTCTGTACTCGGGTTCCAAACAGGCCTTTGACTCCGAGCGGCGGTCTCATTCGCGCAACATGTTTATTTCTCTCTGAAATGGAATCTGCTGTAAGGTAACATCTTGTTTCACACTTAAATGGATGATGGACCCAGAAAGCGATGTCTCCCTAACAAAATCAGAACAGGGCCGATATCTCCTCCGACAGGACCGAGCGCCTCGCATATGTAAGGTTTTTGGTTCAACTTTGTAATGCTTGTACCATTGTAAGGACACTTAGTAATTTACGATAGATGGACAACTGTTGAATGGCTCCAGGAAAAAGGAGGAATGACCAGGTGTGAGATGAGCATGTATAATTATAGGAATGACCATTTGTCAAAGGGCAGGAGAAGGAGTCAGAAAGTCTGGTCACAGAGTGACCTGTGAAAATATAGATTTAGGGGCAAGTAACATTTGTCAAAAAGTATTATTGGGACTGGGGACTCAGAAAACCCCACCATATTTGGAAGGTCCAGTCACACTCACCAACAGAAGGACAGCCCACTAAAGGTTTATATACTGAAGCTGGATCTTTGAGACTTTAGAGCTCTCTCATCAATTGCAATTGCTTGCCATCGATGATTCTTTGCTGTACCCTTGCTGTTTATTCAGTAAATTGCATTAAACTTTGTTTGGACCAACCTGCATCTCTGAGACCGATTATTGAACATCTAACACATATTACCCTTTGCTTGGCGTCACGGCGTGCGGACGCGAGCTTCGGGGAGGAGAGGAAGGAAGAAAGAGACGCTTTTGCGAGGAAGAGAAGATATTTATCTCTTTGCTTTCCAACTGTAATCCCGGTGATTACAGGCGCGGGGTCTCGGAGATGTCCAGATGTGCAGATCTATAATGCAACTGCGGAGGAGCAGCTGCTTCATTAGCGCCGGGGCTCGGCGGCGCGCGGACGATCGGTCAGATGTATAATGCAGGGTGCCAATACAAGCACACAGGCTCCATCAGAAGACGCGGCTCTCCGGTGGACTGCGGCTTGCGCCGTCGGAATTTCAATCAGAGATGGACAGATAGCTTTTTCAGCCTGAAGGAAATTGCAGGGATACAGCAGCATGAAAGCCAGACAAGGGACCGTGTCAGGTTTGTGAGCGACAGCGTACAACTGCCAACGACGCCGCTGGTAGCTTCCACCTTAATGCAGACGAGCGGCCGCCTTCACGCCTCGCACGCTCACCTCCTCTGACACATTACACCTGCAGAAGCTGAGATGATGGCACGATCCGAGTCGGTCCTGATGACAGCAGCACTGAGAATCATCCAGCACCCTTGTAATACCTGCTCTGTCCATTAGGGCTGCGAATCGCTCAGTGTCTGGCGATTGGATTCCGATTTTTGAGGTCACGAGTCGATTCGGAATCAAATGGTCTTTAAATCTTGTTTAAATTACGTGATTGACAAGACGGGCGGCACGGTGGCATGTTCTCCTCTCAGCACTACGGATTCCTGGTTCGAATCCCAATCTGGGGGGAGTTTCCATGTTCTCCCCATGTCCGCGTGGGTTTCCTCCGGGTTCTCCGGTTTCCTCCCACAGTCCAAAAACATGGTCAATTGAGTTCTCCAAATTGCCCCATATAGAGTGTGTTTGTGTGCCCAGTGATATATTGGCGCCCTGTCCTGTGTGTATCTGCCCAGTGTCCGAAACGTTCTCCCCTGGATGGGCGTGGGGAACCCCCCGTGATCCTACTAGAGGATAAAGTGGAAGATAATGGATGGATAGTTAGCATGGTGGCTTAGTGGTTAGCATGTTCTCCTCTCAGCACTACGGATTCCCGGTTCGAATCCCAATCTGGGGGGAGTTTCCATGTTCTCCCCATGTCCGCGTGGGTTTCCTCTGGGTTCTCCGGTTTCCTCCCACAGTCCAAAAACATGGTCAAATGAGTTCTCCAAATTGCCCCATATAGAGTGTGTTTGTGTGCCCAGTGATATATTGGCGCCCTGTCCTGGGTGTATCTGCCCAGCGTCCGAAACGTTCTCCCCTGGATGGGCGTGGGGAACCCCCCGCGACCCTACTAGAGTATAAAGTGGAAGATAATGGATGGATAGTTAGCACGGTGGCTTAGTGGTTAGAATGTTCTCCTCTCAGCACTACGGATTCCCGGTTCGAATCCCAATCTGGGGGGAGTTTCCATGTGCTCCCCGTGTCCGCGTGGGTTTCCTCCGGGTTCTCCGGTTTCCTCCCACAGTCCAAAAACATGGATCAAGGTCAATTGAGTTCTCCAAATTGCCCCATATAGAGTGTGTTTGTGTGAGTGAATGAGTGTGCCCAGTGATAGACTGGTGTCCTGTCCTGGGTGTATCTGCCCAGCGCCCGAAACGTTCTCCCCTGGATGGGCATGACCCTAATAGAGGATAAAGCGGAAGATAATGGATGGATTTACAAGATGAAACGATGATGTAGACGATGTAAACGACAATAGAACATTCATTTGGAACAACACTTTCAGGTTCCTTCCTGTATCAAATCTATTTGCATCATTTTATATTTAGATAAAAATAGGATTCAATTTAAATGAGCAGTATTAGGTTAGTCCGGCATGGTGGCTTAGTGTTTAGCATGTTCTCCTCTCAGCTAGGGATTCCCGGTTCGAATTTCCTCTGGGTTCTCCGGTTTCCTCCCACAGTCCAAAAACATGGATCAAGGTAAATTGAGTTCTCCAAATTGCCCCATATAGAGTGTGTCTGTGTGAGTGAGTGTGTGCCCAGCGATGGATTGGCGCCCTGTCCTGGGTCTATCTGCCCAGCGCCCGAGACATTCTCCCCTGGATGGGCATGGGGAACCCAGGCGGAAGATAATGGATGGATGGATTGACAAGATGAAACAACAATGTAAACAAATAGAACATTCATTTAAATCAATACTTTCAGGTTCCTTCATTTTATATTTAGACAAAAATAGGATTAAATTAAAATAAGCAGTATTAGGTTCGCTTGGGACAACATGGAAACTCCACCCAGACTGGGATTCGAACCGGGAATCCCCAGCGCTGAGAGGAGAACATGCCAACCACTAAGGCACCGTGCCACCATCATTTGTAAATCGCTTTGGATAAAAGCATCTGCTAAATGTACCTACCTTCACGCCACATACTGCACTTTATGAAAAACCTATTACTTAACACATAACACATTGTGACATCATAATACAGCTGTGCTTCACGGACCGGATCCGTCTCCAGCTTTCCACCGACACGGGTTCAGTCGGTGTCTGTACTCGGGTTCGAACCAGGCCTTTGGCTCCGAGCCACTTTGGGACGGCGAGCCGCGGTCTCATTCGCGCAACATCGACAAACTGGCTTTATATATCTCTGAAATGGAATCTGCTGTAAGGTAACATCTTGTTTCACACTTAAATAGATAATGGACCCAGAAAGCGATGTCTCCCTAAAAAATCAGAACGTGGCCGATATCTCCTCCGACAGGACCGAGCGCCTCACAAATCTTATCGGCAGTAGTTTCCACCTTAATGCAGACGACCGGCCGCCTTCACTCCCCTCGCAGTCACCTCCTCTGACACATTACACCTGCAGGAGCCGAGAAGACGCCACATTTCGAGTCGGTCCTGATGTTGCAGAACATTTTCCGCTCATCAGTTTTCACCCCGGCGGCACGGAGGCTTAGTGTTTAGCATGTTCTCCTCTCAGCACTAGGGATTCCCGGTTCGAATCCCAATCTGGGTGGAGTTTCCATGTTCTCCCCGTGTCCGTGTGGGTTTCCTCCGGGTTCTCCGTTTTCCTCCCACAGTCCAAAAACATGGATCAAGGTCAATTGAGTTCTCCAAATTGCCCCAGAGATAGATTGGCGCCCTGTCCTGGGTGTATCTGCCCAGCGCATGAAACGTTCTCCCCTGGATGGGCATGGGGAACCCCCCCGCAACCCTAATAGAGGATAAAGCGGAAGATAATGGATGGATTGACAAGATGAAACGACGATGTAAACCAATAGAACATTCATTTAGAACAATACTTTCAGGTTCCTTCCTGTATCAAATCTTTTTGCATCATTTTATATTTAGACAAAAATAGGATTCAATTTAAATGAGCAGTATTAGGTTAGCGCGGCACGGTGGCTTAATGTTTAGCATGTTCTCCTCTCAGCACTAGGGATTCCCGGTTCGAATTCCCATCTGGGTGGAGTTTCCATGTTCGCCCCGTGTCCACGTGGGTTTCCTCTGGGTTCTCTGGTTTCCTCCCACAGTCCAAAAACATGGATCAAGGTCAACTGAGTTCTCCAAATTGCCCCAGTGATAGATTGGCGCCCTGTCCTAGGTGTATCTGCCCTGCGCCCGAAACGTTCTCTGGTTTCCTCCCACAGTCCAAAAACATGGATCAAGGTCAACTGAGTTCTCCAAATTGCCCCAGTGATAGATTGGCGCCCTGTCCTAGGTGTATCTGCCCAGCGCATGAAACGTTCTCCCCTGGATGGGCATGGGGAACCCCCCCTGCGACCCTAATAGAGGATAAAGCGGAAGATAGATGGATTGACAAGATGAAACGACGATGTAAACCAATAGAACATTCATTTAGAACAATACTTTCAGGTTCCGTCCTGTATCAAATCTTTTTGCATCATTTTATATTTAGACAAAAATAGGATTCAATTAAAATGAGCAGTATTAGGTTAGCGCGGCATGGTGGCTTAGTGTTTAGCATGTTCTCCTCTCAGCTAGGGATTTCCGGTTCGAATCCCCATCTGGGTGGAGTTTCCATGTGCTCCCCGTGTCCGCGTGGATTTCCTCCGGGTTCTCCGTTTTCCTCCCACAGTCCAAAAACATGGATCAAGTCAATTGAGTTCTCTAAATTGCCCCATATAGAGTGTGCATGTGTGAGTGAGTGTGTGCCCAGCGATAGATTGGCGCCCTGTCCTGGGTGTATCTGCCCAGCGCCCGAAACGTTCTCCCCTGGATGGGCATGGGGAACCCCCCCACGTGGGTTTCCTCCGGTTTCTCCGTTTTCCTCCCACAGTCCAAAAACATGGATCAAGTCAATTGAGTTCTCCAAATTGCCCCATATAGAGTGTGTCTGTGTGAGTGAGTGTGTGCCCAGTGATAGATTGGTGTCCTGTCCTGGGTGTATCTGCCCAGCGCCCGAAACGTTCTCCCCTGGATGGGCATGGGAACCCCCCCCCCCCCCCCCCCCCCCCCCCCCCCCCCCCGCGTGGGTTTCCTCCGGGTTCTCTGGTTTCCTCCCACAGTCCAAAAAACATGGATCAATTGAGTTCTCCAAATTGCTCCAGTGATAGATTGGCGCCCTGTCCTAGGTGTATCTGCCCAGCGCATGAAACGTTCTCCCCCCCCCCCCCCCTGCGACCCTAATAGAGGATAAAGTGGAAGATAATGGATGGATGGATTGTTCTCACCCATTCGTGAGGTCAGGCACCGATGTTGGACGGTGTTCCAGTTCCTTCCAAAAAGGTGCTGAATGGAGAGGAGGGCAGGACTTTGGGAACTTCATCCTGAACCTGATTTAAAGGGCACATCGGGAGAACATAGTTCCGATCGAAGGCACGTGGTACTGGATGGCTTCATCTCAGAGCTGCCTCCTCCTCCTCCTCCTCCCCGTATAACTGGGGTAGATGTGTGAGCGGGGACGATAGCGAGCAGGAGAATAAGCTGTATTTAACCCAGGGCCTGGCAGGAGGAGGATAGTTATTGAAATAGGCGAGGATCAGAAGGAGGCGCACAGCAGGAGCTTCCCCCCTCACGGTCATCTCGGCCACCCTTCAAAGAACTTTCCTCGCCGTTTAGTGTTTCCATTCGCGCTCGCGAAAAAGTATTATCGCTTATCCTGCAATATGCTCCCTCCTGGACCGGCTCGCCTTTAATTCCCCATGTTTTAAACACGCACACAGAATATAGAGGAGCGGCTCATGCCCAGAAAATACGCCGAGATTTTGTGCGGTGAGCGATAATATGTGGACACCGGTTCCGTCACGCCTGCTGGACGTTTAAACAGCTGTGTGAGCCTGGTGCCAACAACCGGTCAGCTTTTTCTGATTTTATATACTCACGGGATGACGGTGGACACCGCTGCATACAGGATGACGGCGGACAATGCTGCACGCCGGATGACGGTGGACGCCACTGCATACAGGAAGACGGCAGACGATGCTGCATACAGGATGACTGTGGACGCCGCTGCATACAGGATGACGGTTGATGTTGCATGTTGCTGCACGCGGGATGACTGTGGACGATGCTGCACACAGGATGATGGTGGATGTTGCTGCATACAGGATGATGGTGGATGATGCTGCATACAGGATGATGGTGGATGCTGCTGCACGCGGGATGACGGTGGACGACGTTGCATACAGGATGACGGTGGATGCCGCTGCACACAGGATGATGGTGGATGTTGCTGCATACAGGATGACGGTGGATGATGCTGCATACAGGATGATGGTGGATGCTGCTGCATACAGGATGACGGTGGATGCTGCTGCATACAGGATGACCGTGGACGCCGCTGCATACAGGATGACGGTGGATGTTGCTACATACGGGATGATGGTGGATGCTGCTGCATACGGGATGACGGTGGACGCCGCTGCATACGGGATGACACTCTGGTGCCTTCTCACCAAACTAAATACCTACGACACGAACGGAAAATTCTGTGGTAAAACATCTGAACGAAGGCCGTCCTGAACATCTTTGTATAGAGAAGGTCTCCCCAAAAATCTAACATTGCATTCGTTCTTCTACAACACCATCATCAGTAGGGATTACCCATAATTTCCGAGGATAGTTAAAATGTCCATGGTGCAGATTTAGTCAGCCGAGGGGGGCGGGGGGGGGGGGGGGGGGGGGGGGGGGGGGGGGGGGTGTGAGGAGGGAGGATCATCCAGCGCAGCGGAAATGTACTACAATTACATTTACATGACATTAGGAGAAACAAGTGGGCGGCGCACGGCGCTGATCTGAATCTTTAATAGCGCTGCCCAGAGCGGCGTCGGTGCTGAGGACTCATTTCTGAAGGCATGAACAATTGACGGTGCGGGACCGACGAGCGGTGCTGAGAAATGGACGGGGGGGACGGGGGTGGACGCGGCGACGGCAGGCCGCCGAAATGGGTTTTCCACTTCAGCCGTAACGCCACAGAGCGCCTCCTCCTTCTGACCGAGACCCGGCTTCGGTCAGAACAGTCGGTAAACACACCGCGAGTCGACCGCCGCGGCAGATGCAGCTAGAACCCCATGCACTCATGTCATTTGGTCCTCTCCTCTGTACTCGGTCCTCTCTTCTTCTCACTATACATGACATCACTGAGCACAGTCATCCAGGTGCATGGTTTCTCTTACCACTGCTATGCTGATGACACTCAGCTTCATCTGTCTTTTGCCCCTGACGACACCACCATCTCAAATCGGGTATCTGTCTGCCTCACCGACATATCTGTCTGGATGAAGGCCCGTCATCTCAAATTAAACTTAGAAAAAACAGAGCTTCTCATTATCCCAGCTAAACCCTCAATCCATCACAACCTGACCTTCCAAATCGATGGCTCCACAATCTCCCCAACCGATTCGGTCTGGAACCTTGGGTTCACAATAGACTCCCACCTTAAACTCTCTGATCATGTTCTCAAAACCGCCCGTTCCTGCAGATTCCTTCTTTACAACATCAGGAAGATCAGACCCTTTTTGACTGAACATGCTACCCAACTGTTAGTTCAAGCCCTAGTCCTATCCCGGCTTGATTATTGTAATGCGCTACTTGCCGGTATCCCAACTTCCACAATCAGACCTCTACAACTAATTCAGAACTCTGCAGCCCGACTCGTGTTCAACCCGCCCAAGCGAACTCACGTCACTCCATTACTCACTTTCCTCCATTGGCGTCCTGCATTCAGTACAAGTCACTGACTCTGGCATACAGAACCATTTCTGGATCTTCCCCCTCCTACCTTCACTCTATCTTTTTAAAATACACTCCGACTCGTTCACTTCGCTCCAGTGATGATCGCCGCCTGGCGGTTCCACCTCACCGAGGAGCTGATTCTCACTCCGTAGCGTTCACCCCTGCAAAATGGTGGAACGTTCTTCCCAACTCTGTCCGTAAGGCAGAATCACTAAACGGTTTTAAGAAACTACTGAAGACGCATCTCTTTAACAAATACCTGTTGTAGAAAAAAAAAAGGGGGAGGGGCCACAGCATCGAATAACAATGAGGTTTGATGAATTTACAGTATAGTTGGTTTTCTCCATGGCTTCTGACTTGTGGTGTTCTCATTTGTAAGTTCATTGTCTTCATTCATTGTCTCCCGCTTTATCCTCTATTAGGGTCGCGGTGGGGTTCCCCATGCCCATCCAGAGGAGAACATCTAGGGCGCTGGGCAGATAGACCCAGGACAGGGCGCCAATCCATCGCTGGGCACACACTCACTCACAGACACACTCTATATGGGGCAATTTTGAAAATTCAATTGACTTGATCCCATGTTTTTGGACTGTGGGAGTTTCCGGAGATGGAGGAAACCCACGCAGACACGGGGAGAACATGGAAACTCCACCCAGATGGGGATTCGAACCGGGAATCCCTAGCACTGAGAGGCGAACGTTCTAACCACTAAGCCACCGTTCCGCCCATTTGTAAGTTGTAAATGTAAATGTATGTCATTAATTACAGTTTACTGTCAGCATCAGCATCCCGTTACATCTCAGGCAAACCCAGACGCCGCACTGCCGGGAAGCATCCGCACCGCCACGGACATTATGTTCGAACACGGACAGGGAGGACATGTTGGTTTCAATAAACTGGGACAGTTTGGGGAAGGGGGCGGCACGGTGGTGTGGTATTTAGCATGTTCTCCTCTCAGAGCTAAGGATCTTGGTGCGAATCCCAATCTGGGTGGAGTTTCCATGTTCTCCCCGTCTCCGTGTGGGTTTCCTCCGGGTTCTCCGGTTTCCTCCCACAGTCCAAAAACATGGATTCAAGGTAAAACTGAGTGCTCTGAATTGCCCCATATCGTCTGTGTAAGTCAGTGTGTGCCTAGCAATACATTGGCGCCGGTGCGAATCCCAATCTGGGTGGAGTTTCCATGTTCTCCCCGTCTCCGTGTGGGTTTCCTCCGGGTTCTCCGGTTTCCTCCCACAGGCCAAAAACATGGATTCAAGGTAAAACTGAGTGCTCTGAATTGCCCCATATAGTCTGTGTAAGTCAGTGTATGCCTAGCAATACATTGGTGCCGGTGCGAATCCCAAACTGGGTGGAGTTTCCATGTTCTCCCAGTCTCCGTGTGGGTTTCCTCCAGGTTCTCCGGTTTCCTCCCACAGGCCAAAAACATGGATTCAAGGTAAAACTGAGTGCTCTGAATTGCCCCATATAGTCTGTGTAAGTCAGTGTGTGCCTAGCAATACATTGGCGCCGGTGCGAATCCCAAACTGGGTGGAGTTTCCATGTTCTCCCCGTCTCCGTGTGGGTTTCCTCCGGGTTCTCCGGTTTCCTCCCACAGTCCAAAAACATGGATTCAAGGTAAAACTGAGTGCTCTGAATTGCCCCATATAGTCTGTGTAAGTCAGTATGTGCCTAGCAATACATTGGCGCCGGTGCGAATCCCAATCTGGGTGGAGTTTCCATGTTCTCCCCGTGTCCGCGTGGGTTTCCTCCGGGCCCCCCGGTTTCCTCCCACAGGCCAAAAACATGGATTCAAGGTAAAACTGAGTGCTCTGAGTTGCCCCACATAGTCTGTGTAAGTGAGTGTGTGCCTAGCAATACATTGGTGCCGGTGC
This sequence comes from Corydoras sp. C115, assembly GCA_019802505.1. Lineage (NCBI taxonomy): Eukaryota > Metazoa > Chordata > Actinopteri > Siluriformes > Callichthyidae > Corydoras > Corydoras sp. C115. The sequence goes on along the minus strand of JAFMOC010000178.1, from coordinate 1,753,117 downwards.
GAATCCCAATCTGGGTGGAGTTTCCATGTTCTCCCCGTCTCCGTGTGGGTTTCCTCCGGGTTCTCCGGTTTCCTCCCACAGGCCAAAAACATGGATTCAAGGTAAAACTGAGTGCTCTGAATTGCCCCATATAGTCTGTGTAAGTCAGTGTGTGCCTAGCAATACATTGGCGCCGTCCTGGATGTATCTGCCCAGTGCCCGATGTTCTCCTCTGGATGGGCATGGGGAACCCCCACCAACCCCACAACCCTAGTAGAGGGTTAAGCAGAAGATAATAAATGAATGAACCTTTAGGCTGACAGACTACACCAACGGCTTGCACTTTAACACTTTAACAACACTGCCTGATCTTCTGATTATGCTTCTTACTCAAAAGACAGAACCCAAAAGCATGTTGGCATAACAGGTAGAACCTCCTGAGCCTCTCCCCGCCGCTGCGTCCTCACAGCTTCACTTACAAGAAACCAAGCCCTCAGATCCTTTACAGTGTCACAACAAGCATTAACTGGAGTGCAACCGATACAATAACGTGCGGTAGAGGACGTGCGTGGCCCGATATGCGCAGCACGGGGCCGTAAGTTCCGCCGCCGTTCCCCGGCCTCCATTTCCAATGAGGAAATTGCTCCATTAGTGCATTTCTCCTGGTGACATTTACTGTGTATTAAACATGGCCCCGGATTCGCCGGCTCCCCTGCAGAGCAAATCCATTTCCTCCCGTGATTAATTTCATTGTTGCCGTGGATATTATTATTCCTAACGTTGAGCTCGGCGTGTGCTGCGCGGGGCAGGGTCTCTGTTTGTAATTCTGGGGAAGTTTGGCTGTTAGAGGACGTGTTTATATATATATATATATATATGGCACGGTGGCTTAGTGGTTAGCATGTTCTCCTCTCAGCACTAGGGATTCCCGGTTCGAATTCCCATTCTGGGTGGAGTTTCCATGTTCTCCCCGTGTCCGCGTGGGTTTCCTCCGGGTTCTCCGGTTTCCTCCCACAGTCCAAAAACATGGATCAAGTCAATTGAATTCTCAAAAATGGCCCCATATAGAGTGTGTCTGTGTGAGTGAGTGTGTGCCCAGCGATGGATTGGCGCCCTGTCCTGGGTGTATCTGCGGGATGACGGTGGAGGCCTCTGCATACGGGATGACGGTGGACGTCTCTGCATACGGGATGACGGTGGACGTCTCTGCATACGGGATGACGGTGGATGCCTCTGCATACAGGATGACGGTGGACGCCGCTGCATACGGGATGACAGTGGATGATGCTGCACACGGGATGACGGTGGACGGTGCCGCACACTGTATGACGGTGGACGATGCTGCACACGGGATGACGGTGGACGATGCCGCACACTGTATGACGGTGGACGATGCTGCACATGGGATGACGGTGGACACTTGTGCATACGGGATGACGGTGGACGATGCTGCACACTGGATGACGGTGGACGATTCTGCATACGGGATGACGGTGGATGCCACCCCATACGGGATGACGGTGGACGATGCTGCACACGGGATGACGGTGGACGATGCCGCACACTGTATGACGGTGGACGATGCTGCACAGGGGATGACGGTGGACGCCTCTGCATACGGGATGACGGTGGATGATGCTGCATACGGGATGACGGTGGACGCCGCTGCATACGGGATGACGGTGGACGCCGCTGCATACGGGATGACGGTGGACGCCGCTGCATACTGGATGACGGTGGACGATGCCGAATACGGGATGACGGTGGATGATGCTGCACACGGGATGACGGTGAACGATGCTGCACACTGGATGACGGTGGACGATTCTGCATACGGGATGACGGTGGATGCCACCCCATACGGGATGACGGTGGACGATGCTGCATATGGGATGACGGTGGACGATGCTGCATATGGGATGACTGGACGATGCTGCATACGGGATGACGGTGGACGCCTCTGCATACGGGATGACGGTGGACGCCTCTGCATACGGGATGACGGTGGACGCCTCTGCATACGGGATGACGGTGGATGCCTCTGCATACGGGATGACGGTGGACGATGCTGCATACGGGATGACGGTGGACGCTTCTGCATACGGGATGACGGTGGATGCCTCTGCATACGGGATGACGGTGGACGCCTCTGCATACGGGATGACGGTGGACGCTTGTGCATACGGGATGACGGTGGACGCCTCTGCATACAGGATGATGAAGTGATATTGCACTAACCCAACACAACACCCCCATGTCAGTGTGACCACAGGACTGAGAATCATCCACCACCCTAACAACACCTGCTCTGTCCGAGGTCCTGATCATCCGAGAACAGTAAAGGGGACTAACAGAGTATGTTAAGATTAAAGACTGTAGAACTGGCGAGACGCCAGCTGGGCGTGGTGCTTTTATTGCCGTGCGTCCCACGGACCCCTCCAAAGTTAATACAGCAGAGCAGCTCTGCTGTTAACAGAGTGCTTAGTTTCACTCCTTTCTTCCCTTCACACCCCGCTGCATCTGAGATCTGACAGGTCTGATGCACTTATTTATCTCCAGCCGTCACGCAGGCCGAGGGGAAAAATACAAGCGGCTTGCAATTGTAACAGTCAGACGGTGTCACCCGAAGCGCCGCTCTCATCTGCTTCCTGTGATCTACCGCTTCAATCCGAGCGTCTCAACCGGGCGCCGGCAGAAACTAATAAACACGCCCATGCTGGGTAAACGGCACGGCCACGTCTGCTCCGTTGGACCGGCGGGATGAAGTCGTCAACGCGGTGCGTGATCCGATCTCTCAGGAAGGAGCGCTGCTTATCTGAGAGACCTCAGAGGTGGGAGATCAGAGGACAGCATATCAGACGTTCAGACGGAACCTTAGAGGACATTGGACCGAAGGTGGCCGATTCACAGAGGGTGTGGAATTGGACTGATAATTGGGCCACTTGCATTCACCGTTTCATTGTAGGTTCCAGACGTTTGGTTTGAAACAAAGCCCCGTGGTCTTGGCTGAGTTGACGTGTTTCTCGTTGTTGTAGTTACGTTACTCTTTAAAGATGAAGAGGAACCTCAACGAGAACCTCCATAACCCCACCTTAATCTGGAGTAGCTGACATCATTCATTTACATGAAGCCATTTTAAATCATGACTGCTACATCACCTGATGATTTAGGGGATTCAGTGACCGGGGCCACAGTCCACATGCAACCCTGACCCCATGGAACACATGCTACCCCACAGGCCTCACGCAACTACGACTCCACAGTCCATACACAGTCCCACAGATTATATGCACCCCCATGGTCCACACACAGTCCAACCACAACCCCACAGTCCAATCACATCCCTATGGTCCACACACAGTCCAACCACAACCCCAAGGTCCAACCACAGTCCAACCAAAACCCCACAGTCCACACACAACCCCACAGTCCAATCACATCCCTATGGTCCACACACAGTCCTACCACAACCCCAAGGTCCAACCACAGTCCAACCAAAACCCCACAGTCCACACTCAGTCCACTCACAACCCTAAGGTCCATGCACAACCCCATGGTCCACACACAGTCCAACCACAACCCTAAGGTCCATGCACAACCCCATGGTCCACACAGTCCCACAGACTATACACAACCCCATGGTCCACACACAATCCAACCACAACCCCACAGTCCACACACAACCCAACATTTCAATCACATCCCTATGATCCACACACAGTCCAACCACAACCCCACAGTCCAATCACATCTCTATGGTTCACACACAGTCCAACCACAACCCCAAGGTCCAACCACAGTCCAACCACATCCCCACGGACCACACACACAGTCCAACCACAACTCCACGGTCCACACAAAGTCCAACCACAACCCCACGGTCCACGCACAGACCCACATTTTATACACAACCCCTTGGGTCCACAGACAGTCCATACACAGTCCAACAACAACCTAACAGTTCACACAGTCCCACAGTTCATATACAGTCCACACACAGTCTCACAGTACACACTCAGTCCATAAACACAATCCCATGATCCATGCTCCACACACAACCCCACGGTCCACGGCCAGCCCCAGCAGTTCAGACATCTTGTTATTCTTCCTTCAGACGTCCCGGCTCTTCGGCGGCGATATTAAAATGCCAAGGTCCAACCACAGTCCAACCAAAACCCCACAGTCCACACTCAGTCCACTCACAACCCTACAGTCCAATCACATCCCTATGGTCCACACACAGTCCAACCACAACCCTAAGGTCCATGCACAACCCCATGGTCCACACAGTCCCACAGACTATACACAACCCCATAGTCCACACACAATCCAACCACAACCCCACAGTCCACACACAACCCAACATTTCAATCACATCCCTATGATCCACACACAGTCCAACCACAACCCCACAGTCCAACCACTACCCCACAGTCCAATCACATCTCTATGGTCCACACACAGTCCAACCACATCTCCACGGTCCACACAAAGTCCAACCACAACCCCACGGACCACACACAGACCCACATTTTATACACAACCCCTTGGGTCCACACACAATCCAACCACAACCCCACAGTCCACACACAACCCAACATGTCAATCACATCCCTATGATCCACACACAGTCCAACAACAACCCCACAGTCCAACCACTACCCCACAGTCCAATCACATCTCTATGGTCCACACACAGTCCAACCACAACCCCAAGGTCCAACCACAGTCCAACCACAACTCCACGGTCCACACAAAGTCCAACCACAACCCCACGGTCCACGCACAGACCCACATTTTATACACAACCCCTTGGGTCCACAGACAGTTCATACACAGTCCAAAAACAACCTAACGGTTCACACAGTCCCACAGTTCATATACAGTCCACACACAGTCTCACAGTACACACTCCATAAACACAATCCCATGATCCATGCTCCACACACAACCCCACGGTCCACGGCCAGCCCCAGCAGTTCAGACATCTTGTTATTCTTCCTTCAGACGTCCCGGCTCTTCGGCGGCGATATTAAAATGCCGGTCCTGTTACTAAAAGCTTTTTTTTTCGGGCTGTAATCTAACGCAGGCTTGTTAGTGCTCAGATCAAAGTACAAGCTATACGACCCCCTTTTTAATTTCCTGCTCCAGTAAGCTGCCAGCCTGCCCTGTAGTCACGGCCCCTGCTTATATTTTCCTTTAACAGAGTGTCCTTCCTTTTAGTACCTCGTGTTTTAAACACCACATTTCAAAAGAAAGAAAAAAAAAAAAAAACTGTTACACTTTAGATAAACTGAGATCAGAGGAATGAAGTGTATTTATTCAGGGTGCAGTGGAGCTTTGCAAAAAGCACGGGTGGAATGAGCAGTGGACCGCGTGCTGTAATGTGGAACCTTGTGGGGTTGTGCCTCAGTGTTGCACAAGAGCCTGAAACTGATCTGAGATTTTAAATGTTCTCGAGTAAATAGAAGTTCAGTAAACATGAGTGACTGTTTCAGAGAGCAAACAGACGGGGTAAACACTGAGGAGGTAACGTGTGGGGGGGCTGTGGACTTTAATATGTCTATCGATTGATTGGAAATTTGCTTACACTCTAAATGTAAAGAGAAGGTCGTGAAAAGGTCTGAATGCTGGTAGA
>JAFMOC010000178.1:1697500-1742500 GCA_019802505.1 Corydoras sp. C115 | reverse complement strand
ATTTGGAGAACTAAATTGACTTGACCTTGTTTTTTGGGGGCTGTGGGAGGAAACCGGAGAACCCGGAAAAAAATCCCCCGGGGGAAAAGGGGAAACTTCCACCCAGAGGGGTTTTCGAACCGGGAACCCCTTAGTCCCTGAGGGGAGAACAGGGAAACCATTAAGCCCCCGTGCCCCCCCAAGTAGCTTTTAAAACCAAATAATTCATCCATTTTTTTCCGCTTTACCTTATTTAGGGCCCTGGGGGTTTTCCCAAACCCCCCTCCAGGGGGAAAGGGTTTTCGGGCGCTGGGCAGAAAACCCCCCAAAGGGACGGGGGCCCAACCCACCCACTGGGAAACACATCACCACACGACCCACTCTAATGGGGCAATTTGGAAAATTCAATTGACTTAAACCATGTTTTTGGATTTGTGGGAAAAGGAAACCCCGGAAAAACCCCAAAGGAAAACGGGGGGGAACCGGGAAAACTCCCCCAAAAGGGGGTTTAAAAACCCGGGAACCCCTTTTAGGTTTGAGAGGAGAACGGGCAAACCCCAACCAAAAGCACCTTTCCCCCGAAGATGTTTTAAACCCAAAATAAAAAAACCAAATTTAATTCTGCTTTTTTTAAATTTGGGCAGCAGATGAAGGCTTTTTTTCCCATGCGGATTTATTTAATAAACCCCCCCCTCTGGGCCCTGTATTATGATGGGTGTGGACAGAAGTTGCTCCTCTTTTTTTCTTTTTTTTTTTTTTTGGGGGAAAAAACCCTTCTGGGGGGGGTTTGAGCTTTTTATTAGGTTTTTTTTTTCCCCATCTTTTTAAAAAATCCCCCTTCATCCCTCTTTTTTCCACGTAAAAGGACTGCAGGTGGAAACTTTGAGGGTCCTGGAGATATTTATTTTCTCTCCCGGGGTTTTTTTGTTGTTCTTTGTTTTTAACCCACAAAAGGCTGAAAGTAAAGCTCACACGGGGAGGAAACCTTTCCCGGTGGTTTCCCCCCCCCAACCCCCCGGGCCCCCGGGTTTTTTTTTTTTTTTTCCCCCCCCCCCAAAAAAAAAATTGGAAAAATTTTAAAAAAAACCCCCCCGGGCCCCCGGGGGGGGTCCCCCCATAAAATCCCCCCCAAACAAAACCTCCCCAAAGAAAAACCCTTCAAAAAAAAAACCGCCCAAATTAAAAAAACTGCCCCAAAAAACCCCCCCCCAAAAAAGGGCCCAAAAAAAAAATTTTAAAATAAAACCCCTTCCCCCCCCCAAAAAAAAAGGGCACATAGAAAAAACCCCGACCATCCCCAAAAACAAACCCCCTTTAAAAAACCCCTTCCCCTAAAACCCCCCCCCCAAAAACCCCCAAAAAAAAAAAAAAAAAGCTGACCCCAACCAAAAGACCCCCCAAAAGACCAAAACCCCCAAAAAAAAAAACAACCCCCAAAAAACCCCCCCCAAAAAAACCCCCCCAAAAAAAAAAACCCAAAAAAACCCCCCCCCCCCCAACAAACCCCCCAAAAAAACCCCAAAAAAACCCCCCAAAAAAAACCCCCCAAAAAAAACCCAAAAACCCCCCCCCCCAAAAAAAAAAGGCCCCTTTCCAAAAAACCCCCCAACAAAACCCCCCCAAAAAAAAAAAATTCCCCCCCCCCCCAAAAAAATTTAAAAAAAACCCCCCTTTAAAAAAAAAAAAAAACCCAAAAAAAAACCCCCAAAAAAAAACCCCCCCCCCCCAAAAAAAAAAAACCCCCCCCCAAAAAAAAAACCCCCCCCAAAAAAACCCCCCAAAAAAAACCCCCCCCCCCCCCCCAAAAAACGACCCAAAAAAAACCCCAAAAAAAAAAAGGGCCCCCCCCTTCCCCCCCCCCAAACCCCCCCCCCCCCCCAAAAAAACCCCCCCCCCCAAAAAAAAACCCCCCCCCCCCCCCCCCAAAAAAAAAACCCCAAAAAAATTCCCCCTCCCCCCCCCCAAAAAAAAAACCTTTTAAAAAAAAAAACCCCCCCCAAACCCCCAAAAAACCCGTTCCAAAACAAAAAAACCCCCCAAAAAAAAACATTCCCCAAAAAACCCCCCCCCCCCCCAAAACCCCCCCCCCCCCAAAAAAAAAAAAAAAAAAAAAAAACGGGCAAAACCCCCCCCCCCCCCCCCCCCCCCCCCCCCCCCCAAAAAAAAACCCCCCCCCCCTCCCCCCCCCCCCCCCCCCTCCCCCCCCCCCCCCCCCACCCCCAAAAAAAAAAAAAAACCCCCAATAAAATTTTTCCCCCCCCCCCCCCCAAAAAAACAAAAAAAACCCCCAAAAAAAACATACCCCCCCCCCCCCCCCAAAACAAAAAACCCCCCCAAAAAACCCCCCCAAAAAGGGGCCCCCCTTTTTAAACCCCAAAAAAACCCAAAAACCCCCACCCCAAAAGGGGCCCCCCCCAAAACCCTTTTCCCCCCCCCCCAAAAAAAAACCCCAAAAACAAAAAAAACATAAAGGGGAAAAAAAACCCCCCCCCAAAAAAACCTTTTTAAAAAAAAAACCCCCCAAAAAAAAACCCCATACAAAAACCGCAACCCCCCATTTTAAAAAAAAAAAAACCCCCCCCCCCCAAAAAAAAAAAAACCCCCCAAAAAACCCCCCCCCCAAAAAACCCCCCCTACAGACAAAAAAAAATTTTAAAAAAAAACCCCCTACAAAAAAAAACCCCCCCCCCAAAGGTTTTCCCAAAACCCCCAAAAGGGGGTTCCAAAAGGGAAAAACCCCCCCCAAAAAAAACCCCCCCAAAAAACAATTTCCCCAAAAAACCCCAAAAAGGGGGGGAAAAAAACCCAAAAACCCCCCCCCCAAAAACCCCCCCCAAACCCCCAAAATTTCCCAAAAAAAAAAACCCAAAAAGAAAGGGGGGGGAAAAAAAAAATTTTTTAAAAAAAAAAAAAAAAAAAAGGTTTAAAAAAAAAAAAAAAAAAAAAAAAAAAAAAAAAGGGGGGGGAAAAAAAAAAAAAAGGCCCCAAAAAAAAAAAAAATTTAAAAAAAAAAAAAAATTGGGGAAAAAAAAAAAAAACCCCCCAAAAAATTTTAAAAAAAACCCGGGGGGGCCCCCCCAAAAACCCGGCCCCCCCCCCGGGGGCCCCCCCCCCCCCCCCCCCCCCCCAAACCCCCCAAAAAAAATTTTTTTTTTTTTTTCCCCCAAAGGGCCCCCCCCCCCTTTCCCCCCCCCCCGGGGGGCCCAACCCCCCCAAAAACCCCCCCCCCCCCCCCCCCTTTTTCCCCCCCCCCCCCCCCCCCCCTTCCCCCCCAACCCCCAAAAATGAAAAAGGCCCCCCCTTTTTTTTTTGGAAACCCTATACAGACTGAGCGAGGGAAAACCATTACAGACTACCAAAAACCCACAGACAAACCCACTAAAAGCTGACCGTCATACAGAGACCCAGAGGAAACCCATCATACAGATGACCCAAGGGAAACCCCATCTTACAGAGGGGCCCCCGACGGAACCCATCTAAGCTGACCCAGACACACAGACAGAACCCATCATACAGACTGACCCCGTCATACAGACTGACCCAGACGGAACCCATCATACAGACTGACCCAGACGGAACCCATCATACAGACTGACCCAGACGGAACCCATCATACAGACTGACCCAGACGGAACCCATCTTACCCATCTTGTAAAGAGGTGGGTTTTGAGCCGGGATTTAAAGGTTGATAGACAGTTCAATATTGCGAATTTGGATAGGGAGGTTGTTCCAGAGAGAGGGAGCAGAGTGGCTAAATGCTCTTGCCCCCATAGTGGACAGGTGGACTGGAGGGACAGTGAGCTGACCGGCTGAGTGCTCAACTTCATCTTGCTCTGAAACTTACAAATACAACAAGTGAGACTGGTGGAATGTGAACAGTGTTCAGAACTCAGTGTCCGTGTTGTTGTCAGGTGATCTAAAGAAAGGAGACCTGGGTCTGGCTGCTGTTCCAGGAAGAGAGCAGGAGTTCCGGCAGGGATTGGCTCAGGCTGTGCGCTATGCTAATGCGCTGGACTGCAAGAGGTTCAATGCTTATACTCCTTCCATTAAAACATTTTTTATTATTATTATCATTTTTATGCGGCGGCACGGTGGCTTAGTGGTTAGCACGTTCTCCTCTCAGCGCTAGGGATTCCCGGTTCGAATCCCTATCTGGGTGGAGTTTCCATTGTTCTCACCCGTGGTCCGCGTGTGTTTCCTCCGGGGTCTGCCGGTTTCCTCCCAAGTTCCCAAAACATTGATCAAGTCAAATGAATTCTCAAAAATTTGCCCCATATAAGTGGTGTCTGGTGTGAGTGTTTGCCTCACGATGGATTGAGCGCTCTGTCCTAGGGTGTATCTGCTTCAGAGCGCTGATGATGTCTCTCCCTGGATGGGCATGGGTGATAACCCCACTCGCTACCCTACTAAGAGGATTAAAAGTGGGAGACTACTGGAATGAATGAATAATTTTTAGGTTAAGCATCATGGGCTTACTGGTTAGCATATTCGCCTCTCAGGGGATCCAGGTTCGAATCCCGATCTGGGTGGAGTTTCCATGTACTCCCCATGTCCATGTGTGTTTTTTTTTTTTTTTCTCAAGTTCTCCGGTTTCCATGGGCTAAACTGCACCTATAAATTGTGAGTGTTCGTCCAGTGATAGATTGGCGTCCTGTCCTGGGTGTATCTTTCCAGCGCCCGAAACGTTCTCCCCTGGATGGGTATGGAGAACTCTCCCATGACCCTAGTAGAGGATAAAGAGGAAGTGTTTTATAAGTCAATGTTTTTGTTATTCATTCAATTTTATATCGTGTTTACATTTAATAAATAACAAATAAGAACCTGTTTATTGTTTCTTTGAGATCTTTGAAAAAAGTTTTTTTTATCCATCCTTTATCTTCTGCTTAGTCCTCTACTAGGGTCGTGAGAGGGGGGGTTCCCTATACCCATCCAGGGGAGAACGTCTCGGGCTGGGCAGATACACCCAGGACAGGACGCCAATCTATCACTGGGCACACACACACTGTTTATGGGGCAATTTAGAGCATTCATTTGAACTTGAATCCATCTTTTTGGACTGTGGGAGGAAACCGGAAAACCCAAAGGAAACCCACGCAGACGCGGGGAGAACATGGACACTCCACCCAGATTGGGATTCGAACCTGGATTTCCAGTACTGAGAGGAGAACATGCTAACCACTAAGCCAACATGTTGCTCTTTTGGAAATGTTAATTATTATTAATTGCATAATAATCTTGATAATGTCCATCCATCCATTATCTTCCGCTTTTTATTCTACTAGGGTCACGCAGGGGGGCCTATCCAGAACGTTTTGGGTGCTGGGCAGATACACCCAGAACAGGACACCAATCTATCGCTGGGCACACACTCACTCACACAAACACACTCTATATGGGGCAATTTGGAGAATTCCATGAGAATTCCATTGAATCCATGTTTTTGGACTGTGGGAGGAAACCGGAGAACCCGGAGGAAACCCACAAGGGCATGGGGAGAACATGGAAACTCCACCCAGATTGGGATTCCAACCTGGATTTCCAACACTGAGAGGAGAACATGCTAACCACTGCGCCAACGTGTTGCTCTTTTGGAAATGTTAATTATTATTAATTGCATAGTAATCTTGATAATGTCCATCCATCCATTATCTTCCGCTTTATCCTTTTAAGTTTCGGGCACTGGCCAGATACACCCAGAACAGGACACCAATCTATCGCTAGGCACACACTCACTCACACAAACACACTCTATATGGGGCAATTTGGAGAATTCCATGAGAATTCCATTGAATCCATGTTTTTGGACTGTGGGAGGAAACCGGAGAACCCGGAGGAAACCCACAAGGGCATGGGGAGAACATGGAAACTCCACCCAGATTGGGATTCCAACCTGGCTTCCCAGCGCTGAGGAGAACATGCTAACCACTAAGCCACGCCCTATTATTTGCATAATAATCTTACCATCGAAATCTGTCAATGTCTCATCCCTTCAGCCAAAACTCATAAAACAGTCGGTCTTTGCCATTTAATACGGAGCTTGTGCACTTCATATGCGCCCTACATAGAGCCTCATGATGGTGACGTCACAAATGTAACAGGTGGTTCATATGAAAATGTTGGTGCAAAATGTGTCAAATGTGTAGCATCACCCATCACAAATTGATTAACGACAGTAATTGTATAACAATAACAAAAAGTTTCACACAAACTTGCATTTGAAATGTTATTCATATGCTTCTAAGTCACTAATCGCCACGGGCACTGAAGGACTATTCCCTATTATTCATTTTAAATTACAATACGATATGAAGGTATTTATTTATTTCAAAGAATATAAATATACACTAATATATAAATTATATATAATTATACAGGATGTTATCACAGAATTATAGGTACAACATACATACAGCGGTAAATGTCTGTAGATATCTGGTTCATTTGATTTGTAGTCACTGAAAGTATGTTCAATTTCACTAAACTTTTATTGCAGAAAAATGCATTACATTATTATTTACTGTAATTAGGTTGAATTTCCTCTGAATATAGTTTTTACTGTCAATGAATCAGTCACATTCACAGTCACATGACTGTGTGAATGCCGCTGGCACGCTAAATAACAAGCATGCGAAATAAAAAAATCGAGACGAAACTGAAATCTTACTGTGTTATCAATACTAACTAAAATAAAGTACGACTTCTAACAATAAACTTAGGTGCATCTATATATATGTATGTCCCCATTCAGGAGTACAAACACAGTTTGCAGGAAAAGTTCTGAATTTCAACTGAAAAGAAGTTTTTACCTAGCGTTTCACACCTGTGAGGAAGAGGGGGTGGCTGGGCTGTAGGCCGTTATGCATATGAATAGCTGCCTGGTGACCCCTTAATGGTTCGAAAAAAGGGGGGGATGTTGTCCTCAGGATTTCAAGGGTCCAGGGAAACCAGTGTTAAAGTGCACTTACTTCATGATTAAGGGAACTCAGCCAGAGAACTAAAGGGACTTAGTAGACAAACCGAGGAGCGTGGCGCGTAAAAGCGGCGTGTTATTACTCATCTCGGTGCCGGAGCAGCATGTTGAGATTAGAATTGGGTGTGTACTTTTTGTTTTCCACCTGATTTAACGTCACGGGTAATTATTCCTGCGTATTCCCCCAGGGGCGGGGTTTATAGCGGGATATATAACAGGTTTATAGGGATGCTGTAGATTTTTATGACGTGCATTCAGCTTTAGTCAAAGCGAGGCCTGTCCTTCGGTCTGCAGGATCCATGTGATGGCAGGACGAGTACCTGCAGGGCAATCCAGGGCTGAGGTGGCGGCGGAAATGGAACGCACCTTTGTGGAGAACCTCAGATTCGCTGCAGACGTCCTGGCCAAGGTACATTTCCAAACGTCCGACCGGCGCGTCCCACCCTCATCGTGTCAGAGGTGTCCACATACTTTGGGTCACATGGCAACATAAGGGCTGGAGGGCCTGAAAGTGATGAAAATATATTTATTATCAGCTGACCAATCAGAATTGAGCAACAGTTGTACAGTATTATATTATAACAGCTGGATTAATTGCCGTGATGTGTTATTTCAGGAGGGCATTATGGGATTGATTGAACCCATCAACACCAGAATAACTGACCCGCAGTATTTCCTGGACTCACCGCATCACGGTACGCACTGCAATACCGCATTCATCCTGCTGAGTTCCTCAACGGTGGTGTTGTGATTAGCATGTTCTCCTCTCAGTGCTGGGGAATCCCGGTTCGAATCCCAATCTGGGTGGAGTTTCCATGTTCTCGCCATGTCTGCATGGGTTTCCCCAGGATATTACCCACCGTAATTGCACGGTGCCCCCCCCCCCCCCCCAATGATCCTAGTATAGGACTAAGCAGTATGAGTCCAAAATATGGATTCAAGGTAAGTTGATGGCTCTAAATTGCCCCTATATATTGTTCGTGTGCCCAGTGCCTGAAACATTCTCCTCTAGATGAGCATTGGGACCCCCCCCCTCTCACAACCCTATGCTTAAGTGGAAGATAATGATTGAATCAATTAATGAGTCCAAAAATATGAATTCAAGGTGAATTGGCTGCTCTTAATTGCCCCTTTTTAAATTTGAATTGCTCCTGTTTTTGTGTGTGTGTAGAATAATAAATCTTATTCTAATAAGATTTTGATTTCCGGGTGAGGGGAACATGCATGTCCTTCTCGTGCCTGTGCAGGTCACCACCCAAGGAGGGGTTCCCATCCATAGGAGAACATTTTTGGTGCTGGGAAGATATGTCCAGGACATGGCGCCAATCTATCACTGGGCGCATACACACACACACACACATACATACATACACAAACACACTCTATATGGGGCAATTTAGAGCATTTAATTTACCGTAAATCCATGTTTTTGGACTTTGTGAGGAAACCAAAGAACCCATAGGAAGCCCATGCGGACACGGGGAGAACATGGAAACTCCACCCAGATTGGGATTTGAATCTGGATTCCCAGCGCTGAGAGGAGAACATGCTAACCACTAGGCCATCGTGCCGCCCACCTAATGAGTTGTTGCTCATTAGTCTGTATCAGCTGTTACCTACTAAATATACAAACCATAAAATGTATCTCACCGTGAGAAATAAAGGCCGGTTTTACCCTCTGCCTCCCCCAGCTGCCTCCATCCTCCAGGTGGTGGACCGTCCGAACATCAGGCTGCAGCTGGTGAGTGTTAATGATCTTTTATTTACACTGACCTCATAAAACGTGAGGGAAATATCAAAGTCACGCAGTATTTCAGTCACCTCCGGACTGTTGGTGGGTCGTTGCGTCTCTTTGGGGCAGTTTGGTACACTGTTCAGGATGCAGGGGAAGCTGGGAGCTCAGAGTCATAAAGCAGAAAAGTGGTTTACCGTCATCGGGAGGAGAGCCCCCCCCCACCCACCCACCCTCCTTGAAGGACTCTGTATACACTCACCAAAACAACACACACTGCTGATGCAAGAAGCTAAAACCCTCTGTGTGTTGGATGATGTGCAGTGAACATGTCTGAAGATGAATTAAAACTGCAGTGAATCTGGTCCCACTGTCCATTCCATCAGCTCCACTGATCAGACACATGGACTTTGTAGTTCTACATTTGCATTCTGTAGTCCATCTGGTTCTCTACATACTCCGTTAGTCCCCTTTACTCTGTTCTCTGATGATCAGAACCCACAGAGCAGGTATTATTAGGGAGGGTGGAGGATTCTCAGTGCTGCAGTGACACTGAGTGTGTGTTGTGCTGCCACAATATCGCTCCACCATCATCCTGTATGTAGCAGCATCCACCGTCATCCTGTATGCAGCAGCATCCACCGTCATCCTGTATGCAGCAGCATCCACCGTCATCCTGTATGCAGCAGCATCCACCATCATCCCGTATGCAGCAGCATCCACCATCATCCCGTATGCAGCATCATCCACCGTCATCCCGTATGCAGCATCATCCACCGTCATCCCGTATGCAGCAACATCCACCGTCATCCTGTATGCAGCAACATCCACCATCATCCTGCATGCAGCATCATCCACCATCATCCTGCATGCAGCAGCATCCACCATCATCCCGTATGCAGCATCATCCACCATCATCCTGTATGCAGCAACATCCACCATCATCCTGTATGCAGCAACATCCACCATCATCCTGCATGCAGCAGCATCCACCATCATCCTGTATGCAGCAACATCCACCATCATCCTCTATGCAGCAACATCCACCATCATCCTGTATGCAGCAACATCCACCATCATCCTGTATGCAGCAACATCCACCGTCATCCCGTATGCAGCAGCATCCACCATCATCCTGTATGCAGCAACATCCACCATCATCCTGTATGCAGCAACACACCATCATGTCAGTGTCACTGCAGTACTGAGAATCATCCACCACCCTACTACAGTAACACCTGCGCTGTCCATGGTCCTGATCATCAGAGAGCAGAGTAAAGGGGACTAACTAAAGGGGAACATGTAGAGAACCAGATGGACTACAGAATGCAACTGCAGAACTACAAAGCCCATCTGTATGGGAGGTGGAGCTGATTGTAATGGCTGATCATGGTTAATAGAATACATCTACAGAAGGTCAGCCTCCACAAAGCTCCACGTTCTGCGTTCGTTCCACGAACGGGCCGATTAGCGCGGTTCTCTGGTTAACGGCTCGCGGTCGGCAGGATGAAAGGGAGGAGGAAGAAAGGCGTGTGCGGCGGCTAAATGAAGCGTGGCTGCATGCATGATGATTCCTCAGTGCTGTGTGATGGGAAGGTCATGGAGGTGCCATTGTGCGAGGCGCTCGCCACCTCGGGCCTCGCTATGGATTTCAGTGTATAATGCTCCCGCCGCATCGTCAGCCGTTCCCCTTCTGTCAGCTTTACTCCGAATGAGGGAACGTCGAAGCCGGGGGCTCTGGTGCGGGGTGATTAAAGCCAGCCGAATGAGAACACCGGCCGAGGAACCGGCGCCATCCCTCAAATCCCTGCTCTGTGATCGGGACAGGGTGACCAGATTCCAATTCTACAGATGTGGGACACCAATGCACTGTCTAAAATAAAAATAAAAAAAAAGAAACATCTCTATTCTATATATATATACACATGGGCGGCACGGTGGCTTAGTGGTTGGCATGTTCTCCTCTCAGCGCTAGGGATTCCCGGTTCGAATCCCAATCTGGGTGGAGTTTCCATGTTCTCCCCGTGTCCGTGTGGGTTTCCTCCGGGTTCTCCGGTTTCCTCCCACAGTCCAAAACCACAAAACCATGGATCAAGTCAATTGAGTTCTCCAAATTGCCCCATATAGAGTGTGTCTGTGTGAGTGAGTGTGTGCCCAGCGATAGATTGGCGTCCTGTCCTGGGTGTATTTGCCCAGTGCCCGAGATGTTCTCCCCTGGATGGGCATGGGTGGCCTGCCTACGACCCTAGTAGAGGACCCCCCCCCCCCCCCCCCCCCCGCGACACTAGTAAAGGATAAAAGCGGAAGATAATGGATGGATATATACACACACACACATAAATATATATATATATATATATGTGTGTGTGTGTGTGTGTGTATATATCCATTTTTAAAGCACATTAAAGAACTGTCTGTCCTTTTTAATTGTATATACAGTACACACACACACACATATATTTGTGTGTGTGTGTGTGTGTGTGTGTGTGTATATATACAATTAAAAAGGACAGACAGTTCTTTAATGTGCTTTAAAATGGGTATGACTTTCCCGTATTTCTCCATCCATTCATTCTCTCCCGCTTTATCCTCTATTAGGGTCGTGGTGGGGTTCCCCATGCCCATCCAGGGGAGAACGTTTCGGGCGCTGGGCAGATAGACCCAGGACAGGGCGCCAATCCATCGCTGGGCACACACTCACTCACACACACACACTCTATATGGGGCAATTTGGAGAATTCAATTGACTTGATCCATGTTTTTGGACTGTGCCGTCCAATGGCAGATTATAAAACACGTGTTTTAAAACTGCAGTCTGACTTTCAATAACAAAGCAGAACAACGACTAAAAACTGCAGGACTGTCCCGAACAAAGAGGGACATCTGATCACCCCAGATCAGGACACCATGTGATTATAACCAACACTCTCTCACACAGGACGTCTTCCACTGGCAGATCATGGACGGGAACCTGACGCAGAACATCCGCAGATACTTCCCCCTGATAGGCAAGACTCTCTCTCTTACTGTCTCTCTTTCTCTCTCCCTCTCAGTCTCTCTCTCCCTCTCTTTCTCTCTCTCACTCTCTCTCCCTCTCTCTCTCTCACTGTCTCTCTCTCTCACTGTCTCTCTCTCTCTCAATTTCAATTCAATTTAAAAGCTTTATTTGCATGACAAATTATACATTTGTATTGCACAAAGCTGGTTTACAAAAATAAAATAAAATAAAATAAAATCTCTCTCTCTCACGGTCTCACTCTCTCTCACTGTCTCTCTCTCTCACTCTCTCACTGTCTCTCTCTCGCTCTCTCTCACTGTCTCTCTCACTGTCTCTCTCGCTCTCTCTCACTGTCTCTCTCGCTCTCTCTCACTGTCTCTCTCTCTCTCACTGTCTCTCTCGCTCTCTCTCACTGTCTCTCTCTCGCTCTCTCTCACTGTCTCTCTCTCGCTCTCTCTCACTGTCTTTCTCGCTCTCTCACTGTCTCTCTCTCTCTCTCTCTCTCACTGTCTCTCTCGCTCTCTCTCACTGTCTCTCTCGCTCTCTCTCACTGTCTCTCTCGCTCTCTCTCACTGTCTCTCTCGCTCTCTCTCACTGTCTTTCTCGCTCTCTCACTGTCTCTCTCTCTCTCTCACTGTCTCTCTCGCTCTCTCTCACTGTCTCTCTCACTCTCTCTCACTGTCTCTCTCGCTCTCTCTCACTGTCTCTCTCTCTCTCTCTCACTGTCTCTCTCGCCCTTTCCCTCTTTCTCTTGCTCGCCCTTTCCCTCTCTCTCTCTCTCGCTCACCCTTTCCCTCTCTCTCTTGCTCGCCCTTTCCCTCTCTCTCTCTCTCGCTCACCCTTTTCCTCTCTCTCTCTCTCTCGCTCGCCCGTGTTCTCTCTGTAAAGGACTTTGTGATGAAAGGTGGATGCAGGGAACAGCACTGACGTGTTCAAAGCAGCACACTGGGGTAGTGATTAGCATGTTCTCCTCTCAGTGCTAGGAATCCAGGTTTGAATCTCGATCTGGGTGTTCTTCTTGTGTCTGTGTAGGTTTTAGCCCACTGTCCCAAAACATGGATTCAAGGTGAATTGGCTGCTCCAAATTGCCCCATATAGAGTGTCAGTGTAAGTGAGTTTGTGAGCGTGTGCCCAGCGATGGATTGGCGTCCTGTCCTGGGTGTATCTGCCCATCGCCCAAAACATTTTACCCTGAATAGACATGGGGAACCTCCCCCCCCCCACAACCCTAATAGAGGATTAGCAGAAGATAATGAATGAATGATCTATTAGGCGATCTATAATTGCACCATATAGAGTGTCAGTGTGAGTTTGTGTCCAGTGATAGATTGGCACCCTGTCCTGGGTGTATCTGCCCAGCCCCCAAAACGTTCTACCCACTATAGGCATGGGGAACCCCCCCGCGACCCTCGAAGATAATGAATCAATAAATGAATTATCTAGTAGGCAGCACGGTGGCTCAGCACTGAGGATCCAAGTTTGAATCCCAATCTGGGTGGAGTTTCCATGTTCTCCCCGTGTCACCACATGTCGAGTTGGCTGCTTAAAATTGCCCCTATGTAAATTGCCCCTATATTGTGTGTGTTTGTGTGAGTGAGTGTGTACCCAGTGATAGATTGGCACCCTGTCCTGGGTGTATCTGCCCAGCGCCCGAAACGTTCTCCCCTGGATGGGCATGGGAACCCCCCCCTCTAAAGCAGAACTTCAGATTGTTTCTTGACGTGTGATCTTTCTGAGAACGCTGCTTTAGAGCCGTGTGCTGATGCTGCACCTCCTGCAGGTCATGTTCAGGTGGCTCAGGTTCCCGATCGGCACGAACCCGACAGCGCAGGGGAGCTGAACTACCCCCACATCTTTACCCTGCTGGAGGAACTGGGTTACCATGGATACGTGGGCTGCGAATATAAACCTCTGGGTGAGCGAGTCTCTCACAGTCACATGCCAGCCAGTCTCAAATCCTGCTTGTTTGGTATATAGGATGTAGTCTGCAGGATGTAGTCGGCGATTTGAGACGCGGCCATTGTTGACTGTTGTGATCATTAACTGTGGGTCACTTCTTGTCCGCAGGTTCCACAGAGGAAGGTCTGTCCTGGGTGCGAAAATACTGGCGAGCGGAACACTAAGGGTGAGCCGTGTGTCTGTCTGCAGTGACCACAGATCGTGCACTCAAACTCCTATCAAGCACTGCAACAGGAACTAATGGTACAGAGGGGGGAGGGGTGTGGACGGCCAGGTTAACCCTTGACCCAAGGATCAGTAGTGAGATCAATTTCTGTTCATCAAAAAAATCTAACTTGGTTATTAAAGAACCTGTGTTGGTGTAGGTGAGTCAGAATCAGAACCTGTGTTGGTGTAGGTGAGTTTGGGAGAACCTGACGTGCCCTGGAGTTTAGGGTCCTGTTTTAATCTAGAACCCGTTGATGGACACCAGATTTGCAGGTCGTGCCCCTGATTCGGTTCTGCAGGGTCTCATTCTTTCCATAAAGTTCAACGTACAGATTTAATTTTTGCGGATTAAAACTTTGTTGGCGGTGACATCACTACTTTAGAATAATATCAGGAGAGGCGTTCCGCGTAAAGTGCTCATTATAATCAGGGCTCCTCTCCTCTATTAAAGCATTAAAGGTTAAACGAGAGGCTGTGTATTATTATAAATAAATTACGGGAAGGAGGTGTAACCGTGACAACACATCGTTCCCGTGATTTATTCACAATAATGCATGACCTTTTGTGACATCCATCCATTATCTTCAGCTTTATCCTCTATTAGGGTCGCGGTGGGGTTCCCCATGCCCATCCAGGGGAGAACTTCTCGGGCGCTGGGCAGATACACCCAGGACAGGGTGCCAATCTATCGCTGGACATACACTCACTCACACAGACACACTCTATATGGGGCAATTTGGAGAATTCAATTGACTTGATCCATGTTTTTGGACTGTGGGAGGAAACCGGAGAACCCGGAGAAAACCCACGCGGACACGGGGAGAACATGGAAACTCCACCCAGATTGAGATTCGAACCGGGAATCCCTTGTGAGGAGAACATGCTAATCACTAAACCACCATGCCACCCTCCCCAGATTCCACTTTTCTGAAAACAAAGATTAAATATATAAATAAAAACATCTCAATTTGTTCTGAAGGATTTTCACAGGAACGTTCTGCAGAACGGCAAAAACACCAGTCCAAATCAAAAATCCAGGTTCTGTCCAGTGGACAGTGTGGTGTCCTCCCACAGTCCACAGTTTCCTCCCACAGTCCAAAAACATGGATCAAAACTGAATTCTCCAAATTGCCCCATATAGAGTGTGTCTGTGTGAGTGAGTGTGTTCCCAGTGATAGATTGGCGTTCTGTCCTGGGTGTATCTGCCCAGCGCCCGAAACGTTCTCCCCTGGATGGACATGGGGAACCTCCCCGCGACCCTAATAGAGGATAAAGCTGAGGATAATGGATGGATGGATGGAATCTGGGGAACTAAGTCTGAATCAGAACCTGTGTTGGTGTAGGTGAGTTTAGGAGAACCTGATGTGCCCCGGAGTTTAGGGTCCTGTTTTAATCTAGAACCCGTTGATGGACGCCAGATTTGCAGGTCGTGCCCCTGATTCAGTTCTGCAGGGTCTCATTCTTTCCTTAAAGTTCAACGTACAGATTTAATATTTGCGGATTAAAACTTTGTTGGCGGTGACATCATTGCTACTTTAGAATAATATCAGGAGAGGCGTTCCGCGTAAAGTGCTCATTATAATCAGGGCTCCTCTCACAAGGTTCTGTTTGATTGGAGTGTTTAATAGTGAGGTTGAAAAGCCATCAGCGCCGCGAGAACGTACAAAGAACAGCATTAAAGCCTCGCGCTTGCGTTTCTTTTATTGTTGCGTTATTTCCTTACAAATCATCGTAGTATTTACATCATGTACATCGCAGTGGAATCCGACGTCATGTTTACGTCATCGCGAACGTGAAGCCGTCCAGTGTTGAGTTAAAAACAACCAACAAAAACAAAAAAAACAAACAAAAAAAACTCTGTCCACAGCGAAGGGTTAGAACCTTAGAACGTCAGCACCACCACACGTCGTTCTGCGGGGGATTCGTCTCAAGAGTTCAGGGTGAGAATGCAGCCCCACTCCCCCCTCCCTCTCGCACCGTGGGGCTGGATTGTCTCTTAAGAGTTCAGGGTGAGAATGCAGCCCCACTCCCCCCTCCCCCTCTCGCACCGTGGGGCTGGATTGGTCTCTTAAGAGTTCAGGGTGAGAATGCAGCCCCACTCCCCCCTCCCTCTCGCACCGTGGGGCTGGAATCGTCTCAAGAGTTCAGGGTGAGAATGCAGCCCCACTCCCCCCTCGCACCGTGGGGCTGGATTCATCTCAAGAGTTCAGGGTGAGAATGCAGCCCCACTCCCCCCCCTCCCCCTCAAACCGTGGGGCTGGATTCGTCTCAAGAGTTCAGGGTGAGAATGCAGCCCCACTCCCCCCTCCCTCTCGCACCGTGGGGCTGGAATCGTCTCAAGATATCAGGGTGAGAATGCAGCCCCACTCCCCCCCCTCCCCCTCTCGCACCGTGGGGCTGGATTTGTCTGAAGAGATCAGGGTGAGAATGCAGCCCCACTCCCCCCTCCCCCTCGCACCGTGGGGCTGGATTCGTCTCAAGATATCAGGGTGAGAATGCAGCCCCACTCCCCCCCCCCCCCTCGCACCATGGGGCTGGATTAATCTTAAGATATCAGGGTGAGAATGCAGCCCCACTCCCCCCTCCCCCTCTCGCACCGTGGGGCTGGAATTGTCTCAAGAGATCAGGGTGAGAATGCAGCCCCACTCCCCCTCTCGCACTGTGGGGCTGGATTTGTCTGAAGATATCAGGGTGAGAATGCAGCCCCACTCCCCCCTCCCCCTCGCACCGTGGGGCTGGAATCGTCTCAAGAGATCAGGGTGAGAATGCAGCCCCACTCCCCCCTCCCCCTCGCACCGTGGGGCTGGATTCGTCTCAAGAGTTCAGGGTGAGAATGCAGCCCCACTCCCCCCTCCCCCTCGCACCGTGGGGCTGGATTTGTCTGAAGATATCAGGGTGAGAATGCAGCCCCACTCCCCCTCTCGCACCGTGGGGCTGGATTGGTCTCAAGAGATCAGGGTGAGAATGCAGCCCCACTCCCCCCTCCCCCTCGCACCGTGGGGCTGGATTCGTCTGAAGAGATCAGGGTGAGAATGCAGCCCCACTCCCCCTCTCGCACCGTGGGGCTGGATTGGTCTCAAGAGATCAGGGTGAGAATGCAGCCCCACTCCCCCCCCCCCCCCTCGCACCGTGGGGCTGGATTCGTCTGAAGAGATCAGGGTGAGAATGCAGCCCCACTCCCCCCTCCCCCTCGCACCGTGGGGCTGGATTCGTCTCAAGATTTCAGGGTGAGAATGCAGCCCCACTCCCCCTCCCCCTCTCGCACCGTGGGGCTGCATTCGTCTCAAGAGTTCAGGGTGAGAATGCAGCCCCACTCCCCCCTCCCTCTCGCACCGTGGGGCTGCATTCGTCTCAAGAGTTCAGGGTGAGAATGCAGCCCCACTCCCCCCTCCCCCTCGCACCGTGGGGCTGGATTTGTCTGAAGAGATCAGGGTGAGAATGCAGCCCCACTCCCCCCTCCCCCTCGCACCGTGGGGCTGGATTGGTCTCAAGATATCAGGGTGAGAATGCAGCCCCACTCCCCCCTCCCCCTCGCACCGTGGGGCTGGATTGGTCTCAAGATATCAGGGTGAGAATGCAGCCCCCCTCCCCCTCGCACCGTGGGGCTGGATTAATCTTAAGATATCAGGGTGAGAATGCAGCCCCACTCCCCCCTCGCACCATGGGGCTGGATTCGTCTCAAGAGTTCAGGGTGAGAATGCAGCCCCACTCCCCCCTCCCTCTCGCACCGTGGGGCAGCATTCGTCTCAAGAGTTCAGGGTGAGAATGCAGCCCCACTCCCCCCTCCCTCTCGCACCGTGGGGCTGGAATCGTCTCAAGAGATCAGGGTGAGAATGCAGCCCCACTCCCCCCTCCCTCTCGCACCGTGGGGCTGGAATCGTCTCAAGAGTTCAGGGTGAGAATGCAGCCCCACTCCCCCCTCCCCCTCGCACCGTGGGGCTGGATTCGTCTCAAGATTTCAGGGTGAGAATGCAGCCCCACTCCCCCCTCCCCCTCTCGCACCGTGGGGCTGCATTCGTCTCAAGAGTTCAGGGTGAGAATGCAGCCCCACTCCCCCCTCCCTCTCGCACCGTGGGGCTGCATTCGTCTCAAGAGTTCAGGGTGAGAATGCAGCCCCACTCCCCCCTCCCTCTCGCACCGTGGGGCAGCATTCGTCTCAAGAGTTCAGGGTGAGAATGCAGCCCCACTCCCCCCTCCCTCTCGCACCGTGGGGCTGCATTCGTCTCAAGAGTTCAGGGTGAGAATGCAGCCCCACTCCCCCCTCCCCCTCGCACCGTGGGGCAGCATTCGTCTCAAGAGTTCAGGGTGAGAATGCAGCCCCACTCCGCCCCCCCCCTCGCACCGTGGGGCTGGAATCGTCTCAAGAGTTCAGGGTGAGAATGCAGCCCCACTCCCCCCTCGCACCGTGGGGCTGGATTCATCTCAAGAGTTCAGGGTGAGAATGCAGCCCCACTCCCCCCTCCCCCTCGCACCGTGGGGCTGGATTCGTCTTAAGAGATCAGGGTGAGAATGCAGCCCCACTCCCCCCTCCCCCTTGCACCGTGGGGCTGGATTGGTCTCAAGAGATCAGGGTGAGAATGCAGCCCCCTCCCCCCTCCCCCTCGCACCGTGGGGCTGGATTAATCTTAAGATATCAGGGTGAGAATGCAGCCCCACTCCCCCCTCCCCCTCAAACCGTGGGGCTGGAATCGTCTCAAGAGATCAGGGTGAGAATGCAGCCCCACTACCCCCTCCCCCTCAAACTGTGGGGCTGGATTCGGGGTGCATTCTCACCTTGATCTCTTAAGATGAATCCAGCCCCACTCCCCCCTCCCCCTCACACCGTGGGGCTGTTAGGCACTTCTGGTCTGTTAGCGAGCGAATGTGATGACCAAGCACTGCGAGCGTTCTCACACAGCGAAGGCACAGCAAGCTGAAGTGAGAACGGGTTCGGAACCTCTCTCAACAGATCTGCACATTCTACCCCTGTAGTTTAGACTTGGGTTCGAATCTCCACATGAGAATCAGACCTATCACGCAGGGCCGTCATGCCGTCACTCACAGGGTTCTAAGTCAAGAGGAGGACGAGGAGGAGTTCCAGATTTGAACTTGTGACAGCATGACTGAGTACTGATTTGAGTTCGAATCAGACCTGGAGCAGGTTCATCACGTAGGACCGTCACACCGTCACTCACAGGGTTCTGACTAAATGAGTCCGGAGGAGGAGGAGTTCCAGATTTGAGCTTGTGACAGCACGACACTCAGATTTGGGTTCGAATCTCCACATGAGAATCAGACCTGGAGCAGGTTAATCACACATGACTGTCACGCCGTCACTCACAGTGTTCTAAGTCATGAGCAGGACGAGGAGGAGTTCCAGATTTGAGCTTGTGACAGCACGACTGAGTACGACACTCAGATTTGGGTTCGAATCTCCACATGAGAATCAGACCTTGAGCAGGTTTATTATGCAGAACAGTCATGCCGTCACTCACAGGGTTCTAAGTCATGAGCAGGACGAGGAGGAGTTCCAGATTTGAGCTTGTGACAGCACGACTGAGTACGACACTCAGATTTGGGTTCGAATCTCCACATGAGAATCAGACCTTGAGCAGGTTTATCATGCAGGACCGTCACGCCGTCACTCACAGGGTTCTAAGTCAAGAGGAGGAGGAGGAGTTCCAGATTTGAGCTTGTGACAGCATGACTGAGTACTGATTTGAGTTCGAATCAGACCTGGAGCAGGTTCAACACGTAGGACAGTCACGCCGTCACTCACAGGGTTCTAAGTCAGGAGGAGGAGGAGGAGGAGACACTCTGACCGTCACTCCGTCACCGGCGGTTATGATGTAACTGCACTTTAAATGATCGCTCATGCAGAACATGGTGATCAGTGATTCAGGCGCTCATCGTCCGTCACAGCTGCTCAGAGTCGGAGGTGAGGACAGTCGTCAACGTCAATAATGAAACCTTAAACTCAGAGATTCATGACATCGCGAGAGCCTTTGATTTCCTAAAAGACCAGTGACAGGATGACTGTGTGATGATGATGATGAGGTCATGTGACTGTCACACACACACACACCGTCATTCTGTTGCACCCTAAGCGACACGATTCCATCACACCATCACTGCAGCAGCCAATCACATGTCCACACGGATATGGGTTCATTTTAAACACCGTGCCAGTGGAACGACCAATCAGCAATCAGACCGAGAACGAACCTTCCTATCAGGACGGGATATTATATTTTATTCAGCACTTTTAACGAAAGCCGTATCGCTGTGGACCTGTGGACGTCCCCTCACTCCAAGTTCCACATCTCTTGTCCCTCTCTCCAAATCCCTCGCTCCTAGTCCCCTTGCTCCTTTTCCCCTTACTCAAAGTCCCCTTGGGCAATTACCATACGTCAAAGTCCCCTTGCTCAAAGTCCCCTACCTCAATTACCATACCTCAAAGTCCCCTTGCTCAAAGTCCCCTACCTCAATTCCCCTACCTCAAAGTCCCGTCACTCAAAGTCCCGTCACTCAAAGTCCCCTCACTCAAAGTCCCCTCACTCAAAGTCCCCTCACTCAAAGTCCCCTCACTCAAAGTCCCCTCGGTCAAATTCCCCTCGCTCAATTCCCCTACCTCAAAGTCCCTTCTCTCCTAGTCCCCTCGGTCAAAGTCCCCTCGGTCAATTCCCCTCGCTCCAAGTTTCCTAACTCCTAGTGCCTTACTCTAGTCCCCTCACTCCAGTCCCTCAATCCAATTCCTCCACTCTAGTCCCTCTCTCCAATCCCTTGCTCCAAGTCCCCTCGCTCAATTCCCCTTGCTCAAAGTCCCCTCACTCTATTCCCCTACCTCAAAGTCCACTCGCTGAAAGTTCCGTCACTCAAAGTCCCCTCACTCAATTCCTCTACCTCAACATCCTCTCGGTCAAAGTCCCCTCGCTCAATTCCCCTACCTCAAAGTCCCCTCGCTCAATTCCCCTCGCTCCTAGTTTCCTAACTCCTAGTGCCTTACTCTAGTCCCCTCACTCCAGTCCCTCAATCCAATTTCTCCACTCTAGTCCCCTCACTCCAAGTCCCTCACCCTATTTCCTCACCCTGTTCCCTCCCCCAGGTCCATGTCATGTCACATGATCTACAACCCCTCCCCCAGCTGAACTTTTCATCAAGTCTGGCGGGTTAATTACCGAATCAGAACTCCGACTAACAGAACATTAACTGAAGTGACGTACAGAGAGAACCAGCACCGTCCGATCAGATGCATTCGTTGGGTGGGACTTTGGCAGAGCAGCGTAAAGTGCACCCACATGATTCACGTGGGGATAGAACGGAGTCTGTCCAGGGTCCTTAACAGTGAGGTAGTTCTCCTCTCCACCCTGCAGGGGGCTCTGAATCCCCACCCCTCACACGCACAAGTCCTACAGCAGGCCCGTCCACAAGTTGTAGCAGGCCGTGTTGATTACAGACTCCAGGTGGTGGTACATGGAGACGAGCTGAGGTGGAGGACTGCTGCTCGGCTGCGCCTGCGACGGCAACGGCTCCCGAAAGACCACCTTCAGACTCTGAAGACATCGGATCATGAAATTTAGGCTTTTACAGAATCTATACTGTGGTTTTAGTAATGACACTACGACAGTGGTTCTCAAACTTCATCCCATTTCAAGTTTAAGCTACGTTTTTAGTCAAAGAACGAAATATTTATTAATTAATTAGGCGCGAGTTTATATTAAAGTAAAAAGATATGAGAGAGTATATTATTGTGAATAAATCACGGGAACGAGGTGTTATTAGACCCGTTGTGTAGCATCATAGCTACACATAGTTCTGTGATTTATTCATAATAATACACAACCTCGAGTCTCTTATTGCTTTAATAAAACGCTTACAAAATAAATTCATTATCTTCCGCTTTATCCTCTATTAGGGTCGCGGCGGGGTTCCCCATCCAGGGGGGAATGTTTCGGGCGCTGGGCAGATACACCCAGGACAGGGCACCAATCCATCGCTGGGCACACACTCACGCACACAGACACACTCAATATGGGACAATTTGGAGAACTCAATCAACTTGATCCATGTTTTTGGACTGTGGGAGGAAACCAGGGATTTGAACCGGGAATCCCTAGTGCTGAGAGGAGAACATACTAACCACTAAGCCACCATGCCGCCTGGAGAATGAGTATATATATATATTTATATAAGGGATAAGGGATTCTCCCCATGTCCGCGTGGGTTTCCTCCAGGTTCTCCGGGTCCTCCCACAGTCCAAAAAGATGGATCAAGGTGAATTGAATTCTCCAAATTGCCCCATATAGAGTGTGTGTGTGTGTGTGTGCCCAGAGATAGATTGGCGCCCTGTCCTGGGTGTATATGGGCATGGGGAACCCACGCGGACATGGGGAGAACACGGAAACTCCATGTCCGCATGGGTTTCCTCCAGGTTCTCCGGGCCTGTCCAAAAAGTCCTCTCCCACAGTCCAAAAAGATGGATCAAGGTGAATTGAATTCTCCAAATTGCCCCATATAGTGTGTGTGTGTGTGTGTGAGAGTGTGTGCCCAGAGATAGATTAGCGCCCTGTCCTGGGTGTATATGGGCATGGGGAACACCCCCGCAACCCTAGTAGAGGATAAAGCAGTAGATAATGTATGGATGGATGAAACATATATATCCCCCAATATATATATGATATATATATATATATCATATATATATATATATATATAGTTCAGGATGTTCTGTTGCGGTTCTACGTCCTCACAGTGAATGAGAACTGATTGATTTTGTGTTTGAAGCTGAATAAAGAAGCATCGTTTGCGATATGTTCCACCGTCGCATATACGGAGCCTCGGGTGGAGAATGGAAATGCATGAGCTCACCGTTTTTCCGGCCTGAGCGTCGAGGAACACGAGAACGAAGCAGTCTGTGAACTTCTGGTTGAGCACAGCCTGCGACAGAACAATGGGAACAATCAATACGACATCATGCCATCACATGATCACATCCTCATCCTCATCTACAGCAGCGGTTAAAAAAAAAAAAGAACCAAGAGAGCGTCTGCAAAGTCCTTTGATCTTCTCGCTTTTATGTTTTCGTAGAGAATAAAAATCCTGAATTGACATTAGTTCCATGTTTTAATTCACCTCGTTCCCTGCAAGGGGTTCATTAACATAACAGAACACGAGTTACCGAGAGAAGACCTCGGCCTTTTACTTAGAACCTACAAGTTACTGGCATGAAGCAGCAGAGGGGCGGCACAGTGGCTTAGTGATTAGCATGTTCTCCTCTCAGCACTAGGGATTCCCGGTTCGAATCCCAATCTGGCTGGCGTTTCCATGTTCTCCCAGTGTCCACGTGGGTTTCCTCCGGGTTCTCCGGTTTCCTCCCACAGTCCAAAAACATGGATAAAGGTCGATTGAATTCTCCAAATTGCCCCATACAGAGTTTGTGTGTGAGTGAGTGTGTTTCCAGTGATAGATTGGTGTCCTGTCCTGGGTGTATCTGCCCAGCTCCCGAAACGTTCTCCCCTGGATGGGCATGGGCATGGGCATGGGGAACCCCCCCCCCGCCGCGACTATAGTAAAGGATAAAGCGGAAGATGATGGATGGATGGACGGTGGTGCAAATGACCTCACTGAACTGCTGTAGGTTTCCTAATGCCTAATCCCTGTTTCAGGAGTCGTCCCTCACCGAGCCTCGGTCCTCACAAGGATTCTTCCTTGAAAACCAACTCAACAGGGAGTTTTTTCTTGCCACTGTCGGGGGTTCAGGTTAAGAAAAAGCGCTTTATAAAGAAAGAAATTTCATCTTGGACATTAAAAGTGGCATGTGCGAGTACAACTCTTACCCTCCCTCCGTTACCCATCTGCCACCTTTTTTTCCCCCTCGGTCCGTGTGAAGAGCAGCTCTTACCAGGTACTGTATGCCGCCATCATCCACGAAGTGGCGACAGCTCTGTGGGAACCGGGACAGCAGCACTTTGATCAGACTCTGGTACCAGGCGGGACTCATGGTCAGGAAACAGTCCTGTCGAAACACAACAACTGGGATCAGAACCCTAAAACGGGGCAAGAGGCCCAGGCTGCCACGTCGTAAAAGTAAGTAAACTTGATTTCTATAGCACCTTTCACAGATACAATATAAAATCACAAAGTGCTTTACAGATCCATCCATCCATCATCCTCTGCCTTATTCTCTACTAGGGTCATGGTGGGGTTCTCCCATGCCCATCCAGGGGAGAACGTTTCGGGCGCTGGCCAGGCACACCCAGGACAGGGCGCCAATCTATCGCTGGGCACACACTCACATAAACACACTCTATATTGGGTAATTTGGAGAACTCAATTGACCTTAATCCATGTTTTTGGACTGTGGGAGGAAACCGGAGAACCCGGAGGAAACCCACGCAGACACGGGGAGGACATGGAAACTCCACCCAGACTGGGATTCGAACCGGGAATCTCTAGCACTGAGAGGAGAACGTGCTTACCACTAAGCCACCGTGCCGCCCTTGTGCTTCATATAATGCAGAAAATAAATACAAGGGTTGGAACTTAAATAGTGGCAACTATTTATTCACAGCCGATTCTAAAGAGTTCCATGTTTGCACCTGTTACTCTCCTTCAGAGTAGTCACCAGCGCGTTGTGTAGAACCCGTTGCCAGCGATGTGGAAGGTGTAGTATACCGTTAGCAGAGCCTGTTCTGTTGATGGTGCGAATGGAGCGCTCTACTGCCTGTCCAATCTCTGGAACAGTTCTGAAGCAAATGCCACGAAGTGGTTCCTTCATCTTTGGAATCAAATCAAAGTCACAAGGACTTAAGTCCGGGGAGTATGGTGGATGGTACAGTACTTCCCAGTACTTCGTGGCCTTTGTTTTAGAACTGTTCTGGTGACTACTTTGAAGGACAGTAACAGGCGCAAACATGTAACTCTTTTGTAGCGGTTGTGAATAAATAGTTGCCACCAGGGGCGTCGTGAGACCTGGGCTTTCGGGGCTATAGCCCCGGTTGTTGTGTCAGTAGCCCCGAATCAAATGAGAGCAGCTTTCTCTGCAGCCTCTCCTCCAGCAGCGGAACCGAACGATGGAGTCACCGTCAGCCGTTTGTACTTCCAATCTCTGTGTGTGTGAGGGAAAACAGCAGCGGGAGTAAAGTTACCGTAATAACTGTATGTTGGCTGTAAAGAGCAGCTTCTCAGTTTTCATAAACCGTCAGAATTTTTCTGAAGGCGCAAACTGTCGGAAAGTTACGGTATTTCAAGGCAAAACCTTAAAACTGTCTCATCTGCGACCGATTCGTAAAACGGATTCATGCTTTTCTGCCGAAACTCAGGTTCCTTTATTCAAAAATATCATTGTATCCAATATAACTAATAAATGATCAAACAAAATGAAGGTAACAACAGTTTGAAAAATGAATAAATACCCTCATGAAAGGGCAATTTTTAAAGAGGACAGAGGGGGGAATAAGAGATCTGGGCTAAAGCCCCTGATGTTTCTAAAGCCTAAAAACGCCCCTGGTTGCCACTATTTAAGTTCCAACCCTCGTATATAAAACGAATATAAAAATGAATATAAACAAAGATTAACTAACACCCTCTCTGAATAAAAACGTCGTAAGAGTCCAAGCAGCACAGGGACTGTGGAGTGCAGCTTGCTTAGAGGCTGAAGTCGGGGCGGGGTAGCTCGGTGGTTTGGGTGTTGGGCTGTCAATCTGAAGGTTGGGGGTTCAAATCCCAGGTCCACTGAAGTTACCAATGTGGGTCCTTGAGCAAGACCCTTAACCCTCATTGCTGCAGGGATGTTGTGATTAACCCTGTGCTCACCTTGTAAGTCGCTTTGGATAAAAGCGTCCAATAAATGACCCCAATTTAAGTCGTCCACCCCCCACCCCCCCCACCCTCCCGCAGACCCTGGGTGTCTATACAGCTATCTGGAGTCGGGGACTTTAATCAGAGCAGTGACGGTAGGGCGGGGCAGATAAATAATAAATAAAAAGGCCCAAACGAAAGAACGGCGTGAACGCGCTCCGGAGACGGGGGAGGTTTGGGCCGGCCGGAGCAGAAACGTCAGGCCGCGTTGCTCATTCAGCTCACATCCTGAATGAGATTCTGTTTGCGGGAAATATAATTCCCAGCCACTTTCTCCTCGGCCTGTTATCGGCGGCGAGCAGAAACGCCTCCGGAGGCTTCATCCATCCTGCCGTTGTAAAGCCGCCGACGTCTGACAGCGGCGTATATCATCCCGACAAACATATTAGGGATGGCACATCTCAGCGATATCGACATCGCACTTCATTTTCAGAGAAGCCAAGCAGAAACGGGCCGAGCTGGTTTACCCTCTGTGTGTGTGTGTGTGTGTGTGTGTGTGTGTGTGTGTGTGTGTGTGTGTGTGTGTGTGTGAGTTTTTGTTTATGCAGGTGAGGGCGAGACTGCACATCCGAGGCGATCAGAGCCGTTTCGCATGTTGGTGTTGACACCGTGCGACAGACTTGGCAGCTCTTACTCATTGCAGCGCAGCGGAACCCTGTACCATGAATAAATAATGGCTCTCTGAAACACAGGCGGAACGAGAGCTCATGTAACTCGCAGGTGGGAGGTTCTCACGGGAGGAAGCACGTGCGTCTCAATGACGTCCGTCACCTCACTGGCTTCTGGGAGAATTGGGGGATCAGGTCCGTGTTATTATTCATGATGCGTATCAAGGATAGGATGGATGTATGGATGGATGGATGTGTGATAGGGGTGTAATTGTTCCGTTCACACCACGGTATGGGGTTCTAAATGCAATACTAAACTGAACGGGCACGGTGGCTTGGTGGTTAGCACGTTCTCCTCTCAGCGCCGGGGATCCAAGTTGGCATTCCAATCTGGGTGGGGTTTCCATGTTCTCCCCGTGTCCTTGTCGGTTTCCTCCGGGTTCGCCAGTTTCCTCCCACAGTCCAAAAACATTGATTCAAGGTAAACTGGCTGCTCAAAATTGCCCCAATAACGTGTGAGTGCTTGCCCAATGATCGAATGTTGGGTGTATCTGCTGAAATGTTCTCCCCTGGATGAGTATTGACCCTAGAACAGGATCTCTACAGGATCCTCTTATACGGGTGGCACGGTGGGGTAGTGGTTAGCATGTTCTCCTCTCAGCGCTGAGGATCCAGGTTGGAATCCCGATCTGGGTGGAGTGTCCATGTTCTCCCCATACCTCCAGGTTCTCTGGATTCCTTCCACAGTCCAAACACATGGATTTAAGGCGTCCCTATCTGAATTGCTCCATATACACTGTGTGTATGTAAATTAGTAAGTGTGCCCAGTGATGGCATGGCGTCCTGTCTTGGGTGGGGTGAGATGGTGTAAAGGAACCGGACCTCCCCACACAGAGTCCCAACAGCTTTGTGATGAATTAGAACTCTCATCCAACCTCAGGGCCTGACCTCACTCCACAGAACGGATGAGTGGAAATCTGGCGCCATCAATGAAATCAATGAAAAAACGATGATGTCATGATCCGCATCAATAAAGCGCTGAGACGCAGTACGACGCGGAGCCTCGCCGTCGGCTTCGGCTGAGTTCTGTGGTAGAACACGTAATTACTGACACGTGACGTTCAGATACATGACGCTCAAGGCGCCGCGTGCCGATGCCGGTTAGGATGGAGATATGATCATCATCATTACAATGGAGGCCAAGCCAACAGTGATGCTAATTAACCACATGGGGCAGCAGGCTTTTTGTCAGTGAGTAGGACGCCTACAGCGATGACTAAAGTGTGTGTGTGTGTGTGTGATAATGAGTGTGTGTGTGTGTGTGTGTGTGTGTGTGTGTGTGTGTGTGTGTTTAACCTGTAGATATAATCATGATTACACCACAACAATCACACACTTGCTCTGCTTGACACGAGAGTGAACGCACTTGCTGGGTGACATCCCTGGGCTAATTCTGCAAATGCAACTCCTCACCCACTGACACACACACACACACACACACACACACACACACAACACACACACTGACACTGACACACACACACACAAAGTTGTTTTTTCAGTTTCAACAATTAAATATTCTGTTGTGTTTGTTGGGTGTCTGCTTTTTATTCATCCAGATGATCAGTTGTGAGGTCAGACACTGATGTTGGGTGAGAGGACCAGGGTCACGCCCGCATAGACCATGTGTGTCATCTGCACGACGTGTCTGAGAAATAGCATCGACACTAATACGGCTAAACCTATGTGTTGAACGTCGAACGTCACACGGCAGGAATGACGACACGTTGTTTAGAGAATCTGATCTTATTATATGTGACACCTGCGATAGATTGCCGTCCTGTCCTGGGTATATCTGCCCAGCAGCTGAAACGCATGCGGACACCCATCCATCCATCCATTATCTTCCGCTTTATCCTCTATTAGGGTCTCGGTTCCCCATGCCCATCCAGGGGAGAACGTTTCGGGCACTGGGCAGATACACCCAGGACAGGGCGCCAATCTATGACTGGACAGACACTCACTCACTCACACACAAACACACTCTATATGGGGCAATTTGGAAAATTTAATTGACCCTGACCCATGTTTTTGGACTGTGGGTGGAAAACGGAGAACCCGGAGGAAACCCACGCGGACACGGGGAGAACATGGAAACTCCACCCAGATGGGGATTCGAACCGGAAATCCCTAGTGCTGAGAGGAGAACATGCTAATCACTAAGACACCGTGCCGCCCTGCATATAAAACATCCGTTCATCCATTATCTTCCGCTTTATCCTCTATTAGGTTCGTGGGGGGTTCCCCATGCCCATCCAAGGGAGAACGTCTCGGGCACTTGGCAGATAGACCCAGGACAGGGCGCCAATCTATCACTGGACACATACTCACTCACACACACACACACTCTATATGGGGCAATTTGGAAAATTTAATTGACCCTGATCCATGTTTTTGGACTGTGGGTGGAAAACGGAGAACCCGGCGGAAACCCACACGGACACGAGGAGAACATGGAAACTCCACCCAGATTGGGATTCGAACCGAGAATCCCTAGTGCTGAGAGGAGAACATGCTAATCACTAAGCCACCGTGCCACCCTGCATATAAAACATCCATTCATCCATTATCTCCCGCTTTATCCTCTATTAGGGTCGCGGTGGGGTTCCCCATGCCCATCCAGGGGAGAACGTCTCGGGCGCTTGGCAGATAGACCCAGGACAGGGCGCCAATCTATCACTGGGCACACACTCACTCACTCACACACACACATACTCTATATGGGGCAATTTGGAGAATTCAATTGACTTGATCCATGTTTTTGGACTGTGGGTGGAAAACAGAGAACCCGGAGGAAACCCACACGGACACGGGGAGAACATGGAAACTCCACCCAGATGGGGATTCGAACCGGGAATCCCTAGTGCTGAGAGGAGAACATGCCAACCACTAAGACACCGTGCCGCCCTGCATATAAAACATTCATTCATCCATTATCTTCCGCTTTATCCTCTATTAGGTTCGTGGGGGGTTCCCCATGCCCATCCAAGGGAGAACGTCTCGGGCACTTGGCAGATAGACCCAGGACAGGGCGCCAATCTATCACTGGACACACACTCACTCACACAGACACACTCTATATGGGGCAATTTGGAAAATTTAATTGACCCTGATCCATGTTTTTGGACTGTGGGTGGAAAACGGAGAACCCGGCGGAAACCCACACGGACACGAGGAGAACATGGAAACTCCACCCAGATTGGGATTCGAACCGAGAATCCCTAGTGCTGAGAGGAGAACATGCTAATCACTAAGCCACCGTGCCACCCTGCATATAAAACATCCATTCATCCATTATCTCCCGCTTTATCCTCTATTAGGGTCGCGGTGGGGTTCCCCATGCCCATCCAGGGGAGAACGTTTCGGGGGCTGGGCAGATACACCCAGGACAGGGCGCCAATCTATCACTGGACTCACACTCACTCACACAAACACACTCTATACGGGGCAATTTGAAGAACTCAATTGACTTGATCCATGTTTTTGGACTGTGGGTGGAAACCGGAGAACCCGGAGGAAACCCACGCGAACACGGGGATTTGAACCAGGAATCCCTAGTGCTGAGAGGAGAACGTGCTAACCACTAAGCCAGCGCCCGAAACGTCTGCCCAGCGCCCGAAACGTTCTCCCCTGGATGGGCATGGGGAACCCCCCCCGCGACCCTAATAGAGAACAAAGCAGAAGATAATGGATGGATGGAGGGAATAACAACAAACAACAAGTAACAAACAAGTAGCTCCTCATATTACTCAGTCCCCCTGAAGTAGCTCTCAGCGTCAAAATAGTTGGTGACCCCCGCTCGACGTTCTAGTACAGCCCAAAGCTTTGAGATGAGGTTGAGTTGAGTTCTGTGAGTCAGTCAGGTTCTTTCCTACAAACTCAGCCTTCATGTCTTTATGCCTTTTGCGTTGCACACTGGGGCCTTCCCCAAACTGTTTCCAAAAATAAGCATCCAGTTGGACGAATGAATGGATGTGTGCTTTCTGGCTTCGTGTTGTGTTCTGGCTTTAAGCAGCCACATTATAACATAGAACCGCAGAAGCGTGTGTGTGTGTGTGGATGAGGAATAATTAAATGATACAGCAGGTTCATGAGACGGAATTACAGAATGGGATTAAGTGTGATGGTGGAACCATGTAAACATGAGCTGTGTGAAATAAACAAAACACCTGCTGTGATCAGACGGGGAGATTCAGGGCTGCCAGGGCTGCCTTAGCCAGGCGAGTGGGTGTGTGTGTGTGTGTGTGTGTGTGTGTGTGTGTGTGTGTGTGTGTGTAAGCGCTCCTGTTGCTGTCAGCTAACCGTCAAAACCATCTAAGCTGATCAGAACCCAGTGAGACGAGACAGTAGAACCGTGTAATTTTCCTTGCAGTTTCCTAAAGGCTGACTTCTCGGCGCATGCTGTGTGTTGTGTGTGTGTGTGTGTGTGTGTGTGTGTGTGTGTGTGTGTGTGTGTGTGTTGTGTGTGTGTGTGTGTGTGTGTGTGTGTGTGTGTGTGTGTTAGTAAAAGGAAGCAGGGGAATAAACATCAGAAGGATAAACACGATGCTTTC
Source organism: Corydoras sp. C115 (assembly GCA_019802505.1). Lineage (NCBI taxonomy): Eukaryota > Metazoa > Chordata > Actinopteri > Siluriformes > Callichthyidae > Corydoras > Corydoras sp. C115. The sequence goes on along the minus strand of JAFMOC010000178.1, from coordinate 1,711,596 downwards.
TGACAGATTCCTCATCTACAGATTAAAATTAAGGCAAAACGTTAAAATAGCTTCTGAATCTTGTACATCTTTGTTACAGAAAGAAGATCGGCTTCGTTAATTTTTCATAATTGATTATTAGTTGTAGCGGCATGGTGGCTTAGTGGTTAGCATGTTCTCCTCTCAGCGCTAGGGATTCCCGGTCGAATCCCAATCTGGGTGGAGTTTCCATGTTCTCCTCATGTCCGTGTGGGTTTCCCTCCGGGTTCTCCGGTTTCCTCCCACAGTCCAAAAAACATGGATCAAGTCAAATGAGTTCTCCAAATTGCCCCATATAGAGTGTGTCTGTGTGTGCGAGTGTGTGTCCAGTGATAGATTGGCATTCTGTCCTGGGTGTATCTGCCCAGCGCCCGAAACGTTCTCCCCTGGATGGACATGGGTGGCCCGCCTACGACCCTAGTAGAGGACGAAGCGGAAGATAAAGTATGGATGGACATTTCAATTTTAGTTTTTGTTGTAATGTTCTAGGAGCACGGTGGCGTAGGGATTGGCATGTTCTCCTCTCAGCGCTAGGGATTCCCGGTCAAATCCCAATCTGGGTGGAGTTTCCATGTTCTCCCCGTGTCCGCGTGGGTTTCCTCCGGGTTCTCCGGTTTCCTCCCACAGTCCAAAAAACATGGATCAAGTCAACTGAGTTCTCCAAATTGCCCCATATAGTGTGTGTCTGTGTGAGTGAGTGTGTGTCCAGTGATAGATTGGCGTTCTGTCCTGGGTGTATCTGCCCAGCACCCGAAACGTTCTCCCCTGGATGGACATGGGTGGTCCGCCTACGACCCTAGTAGAGGACAAAGCGGTAGATAAAGGATGGATGGACATTTCAATTTTAGATTTTGTGGTAATGTTCTAGGAGCACGGTGGCGTAGGGATCAAGTCAATTGAGTTCTCCAAATTGCCCCATATAGAGTGTGTCTGTGTGAGTGAGTGTGTGTCCAGGGATAGATTGGCGTTCTGTCCTGGGTGTATCTGCCCAGCGCCCAAAATGTTCTCCCCTGGATGGGCATGGGTGGCCCGTCTACGACCCTGGTACAGGATTAAGCAGATGATGATGAATGAAGGGCAATATTCAACAAAAGCCATCCTATTTCATGTGTACATTATTTGTAATAAATCACATCCCTAGCGCCAGCCAATCAGCACCGATGGGCTCCTCAAGCAAGTGTTCTCAAAGAGGGACCGGTGACTGAAATGTGATGGAACCCACTAGGGGTGTCTTCAACTAAGGATTTTCATAGTCGAATCTGATTCGTCAGATTTTCCCTATAGTCGACTGATAGTCGAATCAGTTAAAATTTCACCACAAGATGGCGCTATAAGCGTGGTTTTAAAAATATATATATTTTTTTATATTTTATGTTTTTCTAACAAAAGAAATCCTTTTTTTTTGGTATTTCTTTTTTTTTTTTTTTTTTTCTAGAAATTAGGATGATTTTATTTGACAAAAGGCTATATATATAACGCAAACAAAGACATTTCATGTAAAAGCTAATGCTTAGCAGCAGCCATGGGCTCCCCCATGTGGTCAAAATGCTACATTCGACTATGAGGTTCATAGTCGACTACGGTTCTCCGAATCGAATCGTCGAATCAGCGAATATTGCAGCTCACCCCTAGAACCCACAACGTGACTGCATGTGGAGGTGTGTGAAGCCGTACCAGTTGAGGGTCGATCTCCGCCACCGATCGACTCTGCACGGCGTTCAGCAGCTCCTCCAGCTCGCCGAAGGCCAGCTTGCTGAGCTTCAGCTTGTCGAGGGAGGCGTGCTCGCCGTGGAACAGCCTCCTCCATAAATTATCCCTGCGGCAGTGCGCCATGGCCTCCGTCACGCTGCTCTGGATCTGCCTGCGCGCCGAAGTCACCTCGCTGTTCAGGAGGGGGAACAAGGTGCACGATGGGTCGCCCGGTTCCCCGCCGTCCTCCTCGCTCTCTGCCAGGTCTTCGGGGTCGGGGTCCAGCTCCGGTCCTACGACCGCGGTCGCTTCGTCCCAGAGGTCGTGTTCCGATTCCCGCCGCCCCGTCGCGTTCAGCTCCGGTCTTTCCAGGTGACCACGCCCACTGAGGTCGCTGGGGTCGCGGTAGATCTGAGGGAGTTTCTTGAAGCGACGCATGTCGGTGGTGAGGCGAGGGAATAACTCTCGCTGACTGGTCATGATCACGTAGTAACGAAGTCTGCAACACACACACACACACACATACATACACACACACACACACACACACACACACACACACACACACACACACACAAAGAGCATTTAAGTTAATTTAAGTCTATCACTATACACCACTATCATTACCCCTGTATCTCCCTCTGTACCCCTGTATCTCACGCTGTACCCCTATACCCCCTCTTTGTACCCCTACACCCCCCCTGTACCCCTGTATCCCTATACGTACCCCTGTATTTCTTTCTGTACCCCTATATATCTCTTTGTACCTTGTATTCCACTCGGTACCCCTGTATTCCTCTCTGTACCCTTGTATTCCACTAGGTACCCCTTTATTCCTTTCTGTACCACTGTATCCCACTCGGTACCTCTGTATTCCTTTCCATACCCCTGTATCCCTCTCTGTACCTCGGTATATCCCTCTTGCCTCCTTACGTGTCTCTTTAATACCCCTGTCAGTAGTCATTTTCCTCCTTTTAATGCCCTTATTCTCCTCTCCGTACCCCTGTATCCCACTCAGCACCCCTGTATCTCTCTTAGTACCCCGGTATCCTTCTCAGTACCCGTGTCCCTTCTCCGTACCCCTGTATCTAACTCTGTACCCCTGTATCCTTCTCAGTAACCCTGTATCGCTCTTTGTACCTCTGCATTTAACGGCCTATCCCTCTTCCCTCCTCCCGTGTCTCTTTAATACCCCTGTCAGTAGTCATTTTCCTCTTTTTAATGCCCTTATTCTCCTCTCCGTACCCCTGTATCCCACTCAGCACCCCTGTATCTCTCTTAGTACCCCGGTATCCTTCTCAGTACCCCTGTATCTGACTCTGTACCCCTGTATCCGTCTCAGCACCCCTGTATCGCTCTTTGTACCTCTGCATTTAACGGCATATCCCTCTTGCCTCCTCCCGTGTCTCTTTAATACCCCTGTCAGTAGTCATTTCCTCTTTTTAATGCCCTTATTCTCCTCTCCGTACCCCTGTATCCCACTCAGTACCCCTGTATCTCTCTTAGTACCCCGGTATCCTTCTCAGTACCCCGTATCCCTCTCTCTACCCCTGTGTCCTTCTCCGTACCCCTGTATCTAACTCTGTACCCCTGTATCCGTCTCAGCACCCCTGTATCGCTCTTTGTACCTCTGCATTTAACGGCATATCCCTCTTGCCTCCTCCCGTGTCTCTTTAATACCCCTGTCAGTAGTCATTCTCCTCTTTTTAATGCCCTTATTCTCCTCTCCGTACCCCTGTATCTCTCTTAGTACCCCGGTATCCTTCTCAGTACCCCGTATCGCTCTCTCTACCCCTGTATCTAAACTCTGTACCCCTGTATCCGTCTCAGCACCCCTGTATCGCTCTTTGTACCTCTGCATTTAACGGCCCCTCTTGCCTCCTCCCGTGTCTCTTTAATACCCCTCAGTAGTCCCCTCTTTTTAATGCCCTTATTCTCCTCTCCGTACCCCTGTATCTCTCTTAGTACCCCGGTATCCTTCTCAGTACCCCGTATCGCTCTCTCTACCCCTGTGTCCTTCTCTGTACCCCTGTGTCCTTCTCTGTACCCCTGTATCCCTCTCAGTACCCCTGTATCCATCTCAGTACCCTTGTATCGCTCTTTGTACCTCTGCATTTAACGGCATATCCCTCTTGCCTCCTCCCGTGTCTCTTTAATACCCCTGTCAGTAGTCATTTTCCTCTTTTTAATGCCCTTATTCTCCTCTTCGTACCCCTGTATCTCTCTTCGTACCCCGGTATCCTTCTCAGTACCCCGTATTTCCCTCCCTACCCCTGTGTCCTTCTCCGTACCCCTGTATCTAACTCTGTACCCCTGTATCCGTCTCAGTACCCCTGTATCGCTCTTTGTACCTCTGCATTTAACGGCATATCCCTCTTGCCTCCTCCCGTGTCTCTTTAATACCCCTGTCAGTAGTCATTTTCCTCTTTTTAATGCCCGTCTCTGTACCTTAGCAGGTGTCTCTCTCCCTCCGACTGCTCCTCGAATGGAGCAGCGTTGTGACACACGAGCAGTGAAACATCAAAGTCATCATGGTGCCGCAGCCCATCTGGGTCCTTATACGTTCCAGAACTGAAACAGAGTGGATTGTTATTAAAACCCCAGCCATCACACGCTCTCTCCACCCCGTTACCCACGCTGCCCCGACCGAATCGACCTGTTAAACCTGCAGGGTTCTGCCTTTAACAAGTATCTGTATAATTTAATGACCTCATCAAGTTATACAAGCGGACATGTTAAAAAGAGTGATGACGTCAGACTGAGAGACTATAGGTCACATACGTATAGGAGCCACTGTCTCTGACTGAACACACACACACTGTGCATACATACCTTATATAAGCACACACACACACACACACACACACACACACACAGGGTCTCTCAGCGCTAGGGATTCCCAGTTTCCCAGATCGATTCCCAATCTGGTTGGAGTTTCCATGTGGAAACGTGGGTTTCCTTCGGGTTCTCCGGTTTCCTCCCACAGTCCAAAAACATGGATCAAGTCAATTAAGTTCTCCAAATTGCCCCATATAGAGTATAGAGTATATATATATATAGAGTATATAGAGAGTTTGTGTGTGTGTGTGTGTGTCTGTCTGAGTGAGTGTGTGCCCAGTGATAGATTGGTGTCCTGTCCTGGGTGTATCTGCCCAGCGCACAAGATGTTCTGGATGGGCATGGGGAACCCTAAATAGAGGACCCTAATAGAGGATGTATATATATACATACATACATATATATACGCACCCACCCACAAATATATAAATAAAAATAGATATTCATACAAACTCACACATATATACATATATACACACCCACCCACAAATATAAAATTATATATAAATATTCATACAATCACACACACACACACACAGTATTGTACCTGTTCCAAAGAGCCACTAGTGCATACTCATGTAGGTCTGCACTCGGCGCCCCCTTCTTGTTCTCAGTGGTCACTGCAGACTTGGACATGCGCAGCGGCTTCATGCCATAAGTCCCAGCGTGATCAGTGATGTAGTTATAGAGCTGGTGAGCCGTTATCATACCTGTGGACATTGAAAAACTCCCTGCATGTTCACACACACACACACACACACACACACACACACACACACACACACACACACTTTAGGTCAGTGAGGCACAAAAAAAATACATTAAACATCTTTTACTGCGGGCGGCACGGTGGCTTAGTGGTTAGCACGTTCTTCTCTCAGCACTAGGGATTCCCGGTTCGAATCCCCATCTGGGTGGAGTTTCCATGTTCTCCCCGTGTCTGTGTGGGTTTCCTCCGGGTTCTCCGGTTTCCTCCCACAGTCCAAAAACATGGATCAAGTCAATTGAATTCTCAAAATTGCCCCATATAGAGTGTGTTTGTGTGAGTGAGTGTGTGCCCAGCGATGGATTGGCGCCCTGTCCTGGGTGTATCTGCCCAGCGCCCGAGACGTTCTCCCCTGGATGGGCATGGGGAACCCCACCGCGACCCTAATAGAGGATAAAGCGGGAGATGATGAATGAATGAATGAATGAATCTTTTACTGCAGTGTGTGTGGTACACCAGGTTCCAGTCATGCTGGAACTTCCCCGAAACTGTTGCTGTAATATGTAATACTTGGTCACCCTGGTAAACGTGGTTGCGGCCAAACTTGGGGCCATCGGGATGATGGGAAATGAAGTCCTCCAGGAATCCAGTCAGCTGGTAGCCCTGCCTGAGAGTCATGTGACAGCCCAGCAGGTACTGATGCACCACGCGCAGGTGGAAGTCGTAGCTGAAGGAGTGCACGTGCATCAGGTCGCGCACTTTGTCACATTCCTCCGTGAACAGCATGGACAGCTAGAGGACGGAGACAGAGAGTCACAGAGACATGGGGACACAGATGAGAGAGCTATGGGTATCAGTATAATAATTAATAAACACTTATGAGAGTCAATTTCTTCAGTTAAAAGTTCTCCAGCAAAAACCAAGCGCAAAGCTGTGCCAGTTTAGAACCTCCACCAGGAGAAACCCATTCACTGATAACTGTTTTTTTTTTTTTTTGGGGGGGGGGGGGTAGTGTCGTACCTCTTCTCCTGCCAGCTCATGGTTTGCAAAGCGCGAGAGACGAATGGCAGCAGAACAGATTCGACCCTGGCGGAACCGCACATGCGCATGCATTCCCGTTAAAGACGCTCAGCTCCTGGACCTCACAAAATTCATACTGCAGGTGAGGATGACGCTTTAAGGTTTGGTCTGTGTTGTCCATCACAGAGCTGCTAAGTCGGCGTGAGAACACATACAGCTGCAGAAACTTGGGGCACATTTTCATTTATTCATTCATTTATTATCTACCGCTTTATCCTCTGTAAGGATCGCGGTGGGGTTCCCCATGCCCATCCAGGGGAGAACGTCTCGGGCGCTGGGCAGATACACCCAGGACAGGGCGCCAATCCATCGCTGGGCACACACTCACTCACTCAAAACACACTCTATAATGGGGGGCAATTTGAGAACTCAATGATCCATTTTTTTTGGACAAGGAAAGCCACGCGGACACGGGGAGAACATGGAAACTCCACCCAGATGGGGGATTCGAACCGGGAATCCCTAGTGCTGACAGCAAACGTTGCTACCACTAAGCCACCGTGCCGCCACATTTAGGCTTAGTGGTTTGCATGTTCTCCTCTCAGCGCTAGGGATTCCCGGTTCGAATCCCCATCTGGGTGGAGTTTCCATGTTCTCCCCATGTCCTGTGGGTTTCCTCTGGGTTCTCCGGTTTCCTCCCACAGTCCTAAAAAATGCATCAACAATGGAGTTCAAATTGCCCCCATATAGAGTGTGTAGAGATGGCAATGGGTGTATGTTCTGGGCATGGGAACCCCCCCGCGACCCTATAGAGATAAAGCGGAAAATACCAGGAAGTAGCGACGTAAAAAAATGCAGCTTAAGCGTTAAAGTTGTTGGGGGCAGTCGTAGGCTTGGGGTTAAGGAACCTCTTGCGATCTAAAGGTCCCTGCTTTGAGTCCCAGTCCCACCAGGTATGAAGTCAATACTGAAGTGCCCTTGAGTGAGGAGCCCAACTCAATTGCTCCCTAGGTGCCGTATACAGGGGTACAACCACTCCGGGCACATGTGCTCACTTCACTCAAAGTACCCACAGTAAACCCCCTCGGACACAAGGAGGACATGCCCCCCCAACTGGAGTCGAACCTGTGACTTTTATACTTTGCGGTTGCAGTGCTAACTACAGCACCACCGTGTCACCCCTTACTATAATCTAATCCATGTGTTTGCATTTACATTCAGTATAGTAACCACAGATATCAGTACCCCTGAATCCCACTTCGTACCCCTGTAACGTTTCAGTCCCCCTATACAGCTCTCTGTACCCCTGTATCCCACTCAGTACCCCTGTAACGTTTCGGTCCCCCTATACAGTTCTCTGTACCCCTGTAACGTTTCCATCCCCCTATACAGCTCTCTGTACCCCTGTATCCCACTCAGTACCCCTGTAACGTTTCGGTCCCCCTATACAGTTCTCTGTACCCCTGTAACGTTTCCATCCCCCTATACAGCTCTCTGTACCCCTGTATCCCACTCAGTACCCCTGTAACGTTTCGGTCCCCCCTATAGAGTTCTCTGTACCCCTGTAACGTTTCCATCCCCCTATACAGCTCTCTGTACCCCTGTATCCCACTCAGTACCCCTGTAACGTTTCGGTCCCCCTATACAGTTCTCTGTACCCCTGTAACGTTTCCATCCCCCTATACAGCTCTCTGTACCCCTGTATCCCACTCAGTACCCCTGTAACGTTTCGGTCCCCCTATACAGTTCTCTGTACCCCTGTAACGTTTCCATCCCCGTATACAGCTCTCAGTACCCCTGTAACGTTTCGGTCCCCCTATACAGTTCTCTGTACCCCTGTAACGTTTCGGTCCCCTTATACAGCTTTCTGTACCCCTGTATCCCACTCAGTACCCCTGTAACGTTTCCATCCCCGTATACAGCTCTCAGTACCCCTGTAACGTTTCGGTCCCCCTATACAGCTCTCTGTACCCCTGTATCCCACTCAGTACCCCTGCAACGTTTTCGTCCCCCTATACAGCTCTCTGTACCCCAGTATCCCACTCAGTACCCCTGTAACGTTTCGGTCCCCCTATACAGCTCTCTGTACCCCTGTAACGTTTCTGTCCCCTATACACCTCTCTGTACCCTTGCATTCCACTCAGTACCCCTGTATCCCACTTGTTACCCTTGTATCCCATTCGGTACCCCTATACTCTTTTCCGTACCCCTGTATCCCACTCCTTGACTGAGGAACCCAGCTCAATTGCTCCCCATGTGCCGTATACAGGGCTGCAACCACTCTGGGCATGTCTCCTCACTTCACTCAAAAGTACCCCCCCCCCCCCCCCGCCGCTTACCTGACCTGCCTCCCACACCTGCCTTTCGTCAACAGGCTCCACCCATTACGCCCGCGCATCACTACATACTTGCTTTACCAGTGCTTACTAGCTTAAATCTATCCATCCATCCATTATCTTCCACTTTATCCTCTACTAGAGTCATGGGGGCGGGGGGGGGGGTTCCCATGCCCATCCAGGGCAGATACACCCAGGACAGGACGCCAATCCATCACTGGGCACACACACACGCACTCACGCACACATACACACTCTATACGGGGCAATTTGGAGAATTCAATTGACCTTGATCCATGTTTTTGGACTGTGGGAGGAAACCGGAGAACCTGGAAGAAACCCACGCGGACATGGGGAGAACATGGAAACTCCACCCAGATTGGGATTCGAACCGGGAATCGCTAGAGCAGGTTAAATTTAGCAGCTACTAATTTAGTAAGTGATTCCAAACAAGGGCGGCTTAGTGGTTAGCATGTTCTCCTCTCATGCTAGGGATTCCCGGTTCGAATCCCAATCTGGGTGGAGTTTCCATGTTCTCCCCGTGTCCACGTGGGTTTCCTCCAGGTTCTCTGGTTTCCTCCCACAGTCCAAAAACATGGATCAAGGTGAATCGAATTCTCCAAATTGCCCCATATAGAGTGTGTTTGTGTGAGTGAGTGTGTGCCCAGCGATGGATTGGCGCCCTCTCCTGGGTGTACCTGCGGCCGAGACGTTCTCCCCTGGATGGGCATCCCCAGGATAAAGCGGAAAATAATGGACGGATGGATTCCAAACAATGTTTATTAAAAAACATTCCGGACTGTCTATGGTTACCATGGTAATCTTTATGAAGGCGATGCATCATTGTATCTTTGTGAGGTCATGTGATATGACCCCGGGCACTTGGCTACACTGTAACACGGTTGTGTTTTTGACGGTATGCACAACTCCGTCTTTGTATCATCCACATTTATAACGTTTGTTGTTACACTTTACGAGCTTACATGCGGTTCTTCCGTGTCGTCCTGCTTCTAACTCAGACGCCGCGCGAATATTAATCCGCCAAGCAAGACCCGGCGTTTATACCCAGAGCCAGCAGCTCAGCTATCGCGGCCAGACCAGCCTTCGCCGAGCTCTTTTGTAAGCCTCTGTGATATCAGCTCAATAATCGCACCTTATTTAATTAAACCCAGCATCAAAGCCTGGCTTACAAAAGCCTTAATGGCAAATGCAAATGACTGCAGAGAGGCAACAACCGGGACTTGTTAAAGCTCTCGGGGAGGGGAGGGGGGGGAACTCGGGTTCTGAAACAGCTTTCATCTTGACTGGAACCCTGTAAAAAAAAAAAAAATTTATGCAAATAGGTCTGATCAAATGAAACAGGCGGCGCACGTCCGACCGGAGCAACAGCCGTTATGTTAACGGGCCGAACCTTTCAGCTCGCGTTCGGCGCGTGGGCACGGGGGAGCATTTCGAATATCCAGCCGGTGGTCCGCTTCGCTTTTAATGAGGCGTAATGCCGCTCCTTCATCACCAGAAAGTACAAGAGCGAGCGTCTGAAGTTAATCAGAGAACCTAATTGGCTGCGCTGCTTAAATTCCTTTACCCCCCCATAACCGTTAGTGGCGTTCGGCGAAGCCATGAAGCCCCCGTCAGATAGTTCCCAGCAGCCCCGTGGCGTGTGAAGCTTCGAAAGCCTTCGGAATTGATATCACATATTTCTTTACACAGTGCAGACAGACAGACAGAATCATCAGGAATCATGGGGATCATTACATCACAAGATCAAAGCAAGCGGCTTATGGGGGTATCTGTGACATCACCGAGGGCAAACTCCTGAGATCAAGGAGCTAGAGGGTGAAGGAGGATCACTCGCTTGCGGAGGATAAATGGAAGGAATGAGGCGGGGCTGCAGGCGGAAGGAATGGAAGGAAGGTGCAGGTGATGATTAGGGAGGAGGAGGAGGAGGAAGGTTGGAAGGGAAAGATGGGAGGCCTGATTGCTTGAGGAGGAATCCTGAGGATTGTGGGACATACCACAGAGTCTGAGGAGGCCTCGGGGTACGGCTTGGTACGAGGGGGTGGATCCTGATGTAGAAACAGGATAAGATGGTGTACACACACACACACACACACACACACACACACACACAATACATGTGCACAATACAGAAGAAAGAACAGCACATGAGAAGGAGTGACAGCGCGAAGACCAGGATTCTTTAAAAAAAAACACTTTAAGGTTCTACTTACACTACCTGCCATGTTCTATGTCTGAAACACTCTTCCAGCTAAACTGTAGCTGTGCTTCATGTTCGAGGCCCCAGCGTGCTTACATCATCATGATGATGCTTTAAACAACTTAATGTGCAATAAGTAATCATGATAATTATTCAAATGGGCAATATTATTATTCTACCATTTGCCACACAATTCATTTAAAATATTTTTTTTAATTCACAAATATTACATACTGTACTTATTTTTAGTACTTTTAGTTAAATTTTCCTGTGCTTATTGTTATTTTTATGTCCCCTTTTGTATATATAAACACGAATAATAAAAATAATAAAACTTCAATTTCCCCCCGGGATTAAAAAAGTATCCTGATTCTGAAATTGGGGCTACGGTTGGTTTAGTGCTTTAGTGGTTAGAATGTTCTCCTCTCAGCGCTAGGGATTCCCGGTTCGAATCCCCATCTGGATGGAGTTTCCATGTTCTCCCCGTGTCCGCGTGGGTTTCCTCCGGGTTCTCCGGTTTCCTCCCACTGTCCAAAAACATGGATCAAGTCAATTGAATTCTTCAAATTGCCCCGTATAGAGTGTGTCTGTGTGAGTGAGTGTATGCCCAGCGATAGATTGGCGCCCTGTTCTGGGTGTGTCTGCCCAGTTCAGAATGCTACAACATCCTGATTCATGGTAAGATTTAGCAATTTCACAACACGAAGATGTGTGATCCAGAACCAGAACCGTTCCAAACATATACACAAAGGCAATTGAACATACCGGCAGCACAGTGGCTTAGTGGTTAGCATGTTCTCCTCTCAGCGCTGGGGATTCCAGGTTTGAATCCCCATCTGGGTGGAGTTTCCATGTTCTCCCCGTGTCCGCGTGGGTTTCCTCTGGGTTCTCCGGTTTCCTCCCACAGTCCAAAAACAGGGATCAAGTCAACTGAATTCTCCAAATTGTCCCATATAGAGTGTGTCTGTGTGAGAGAGTGTGTGTCCAGTGAAAGATTGGTGTCCTGTCCTGGGTGTATCCACCCAGCGCCCGAAACGTTCTCCCCTGGTTGGGCATGGGGAACCCCCCGCGACTCTAACAGAAGATAAAGCGGAAGATAATGGATGGATGGAATTAAACATACCTATTCTGACTGAACTCGTCGCCTGGATTGATTGCTGCTGCTCTCCATTTGCACAATCCAGAACTCTGCAGCTCAACTCCAGAGCTGATGTACCTCAATCACTGGCCCTCACTAGTCGGTCACATCCAGAAAAAGGTCCTTACCCTGACCAATAGAACAAACTGTGGATCTGTCCCTCTGATCTACACTGTTTACCAGAGATGAACGCCAAGCCCCTCACTGCAGTGTAATGAGGACCGCCGCCTGGTGCTTCAACCTCACCATGATACCACCTCACTCGCCATATCAATTATCATTAATGCAGAATGATGGCGTGTTCTCTCGGGTTCTCACTGCACTTTCAGTGAACACCAGAACACACATCTTCACAAACACCTGGGTGGGACCTTCTACACAGATGATCCTGCTGTTCCGACGTTCTTTTTAAAGTCAAAATGTATAAATGAAATCCATGTGCAGGGTTGGTTGGATCACACCTGGGTATTACACAACTCTGGTTCCAGATCCGGACCTGTCAGGGTCCCTGTTCTGCAGCGCGAGCTCAATGACGAGTTAGAAACCACGTATCCTCGAAATTCAAAAGCTCTTCCAAGTTGTTCTGCCAACAGGAACCAACAGGTGCCTTCTTGGCCTTTTCTTTGCGTTGTTAGAAATGAGAAAGGTCCGTCGGCACAGACACGGCACTTAAGGTGTTAAAGTTGACTCGACGTGTTCTTTATTCCCCTCATTACTGTTTTAATGAGACTTCACTGACATCAAAGGCAGTAAAACCTCCCCACTTTTCTGATTAACGTGTTTAATAAACAGAAGGAGAGCGAGGGGTCCGTCCGTCAGCACGGTCTGCGCCCGAATATCAGCGACGTGACATTTTAAATGTGCACAGAGTATTTAATTCCAGCTTTATCTCCTCGCAGGCTCCAGAGTGCATCCAGGCGAAGGTACATCACCTACGAGACGTTCACTAAGCTCACACACACACACCATCTGTTCATCCACACACACACACACACACACACACACACTCGCAGAGACCGACAAAGAGGCGCGCACATGCACGCATAGATGCATACACACGAACAAGCACGTATGCACAGACACACACACATGCATGCGCACTCACACACACACGTATGCGCACACACACGCGCTTGCATGCATGCACACACACGCACACACACACACACACACGCTTGCATGCATGCACACTCACATGAGCACACACACACACGCATGCACACACACACACACATGCTTGCATGCATGTACACACACACACACACACACACACACACACACTCACACACACATACACGCTTGCATGCATGCACCCACACGCGCTTGCATGCACGCACGCACACACACGCTTGCATGCACGCGCACCCACACACGCTTGCATGCACGCACCCACATGCGCATGCATGCATGCACCCACACACGCTTGCATGCACGCACGCACACACACGCTTGCATGCACGCACACACACACACGCTTGCATGCACGCACACACACACACGCTTGCATGCACGCACACACCCACGCATGCACGCACGCACGCACACACAACGCTTGCACACACACACACACACACACACACACACACACACACGCTTGCATGCACGCACACACCCACGCATTGCATGCACACACATAGCTTGCATGCACGCACACACATGCATGCAAGCAACGACACGCATATAGCATACAACACACGCATAGCATGCACACACATAGGCATGTACATACAAACAAGCACGTCCACAAGCACCATACACACACACACACACACGCACACAAACACACACACACACACACACACACACACACACACACACAGAGAGAGAAAGCTACCCAAGGGTTTTCGGCCTGAATTAAATAAAACAGTTCAGCAAATTGAAACCTCCATCCACTGCTGTGTGTGTGTATATATATATATATATATATATATATATATATATATATATATATATATATATATATATATATATATATATATATGTGTGTGTGTGTGTGTGTGTGTGTGTGTGTCTCTACACATATTGATTCCTACATATTTCATATTAAATATTGGTAAATTTTGGTAGTGAGTAAATTCTGCATACCTAGTTATTAATATCCTAACGCATTCATTTGATTTTATATCATGCAAC
>JAFMOC010000178.1:1682500-1692500 GCA_019802505.1 Corydoras sp. C115 | reverse complement strand
CAAACAGGTTCTCAATCTTCATCTGCCGCTCCAGCTCTGATATAAATAATAACAATAATAAGAATTATGATAATAAACATGAAATAATAAAACACACACACACAAACCATTTTAACATCATTAATGAACATGAACAGTGGAACTCGTACAGTGTGTCTGAGATGGCATGGGTACTACATACTAGGGGTGCAAATCTCTCAGTGTCTGGCGATTCGATTCGATTCCGATTTTTGAGGTCACGATTCGATTCAGAATCGATTTTCGATTCAGAAACGATTTTTTCAGTACGAATGGTCTTTAAATTTTGTTTAAATTGTGATTGACAAAATGAAACAACCATGTAAAGAAATAGAACATTTATTTAAAACAATACTTTCAGGTTCCTTAAAAATTTTTTGCTTCATTTTATATTTATACAAAAAAAATAGGATTGCGCTAAATTAAAATGAGCAGTGTTAGGTTCGCTTAGCTGCCCGGCTTTTTCTTACATAAAAAACATCCATCAATGAACAAATAATCCTAAATATATTATGACAAAAGTTTACCATGGTGCATTAACCTTTAATCAAAACTAAAACACAGACTTTACAGTCAGAGTGCATTTATATTTATTCATTCATTCATTATCTCCCGCTTTATCCTCTATTAGGGTTGCGGGGGGGTTCCCCATGCCCATCCAGGGGAGAACGTTTCGGGCGCTGGGCAGATACACCCAGGACAGGGCGCCAATCCATCGCTGGGCACACACTCACTCACACAGACACATTCTATATGGGGCAATTTGTAGAACTCAATTGACTTGATCCATGTTTTTGGACTGTGGGAGGAAACCGGAGAACCCGGAGGAAACCCACGCGGACACGGGGAGAACATGGAACCAGGAATCCCTAGTGCTGAGAGGCGAACATGCTAACCACTAAGCCACCCCATTTATATTTAGTAAATCTTAAACTTAAATCTTAAAGTCTTTTTTAACTACATTGCAACAACATTCGCTACATTTTCAAAACTTAACTTTAAATTTGAAATATATTTTTCAACTTTTCAACTTGCGGCTTGTGGCTTAGAGGTTAGCACGTTCGCCTCACAGCGCTAGGGATTCCCGGTTCGAATCCCCATCTGGGTGGAGTTTCCATGTTCTCCCCGTGTCCACGTGGGTTTCCTCTGGGTTCTCCGGTTTCCTCCCACAGTCCAAAAACATGGATCAAGTCAATTGAATTCTCCAAAAATTGCCCCATATAGAGTGTGTCTGTGTGAGTGAGTGTGTGCCCAGCGATGGATTGGCGTCCTGTCCTGGGTCTATCTGCCCAGCGCCCGAGACGTTCTCCCCTGGATGGGCATGGGGAACCCCACCGCGACCCTAATAGAGGATAAAGCGGGAGATAATGAATGAATTAACTTTTCAACTTCTTGTATCTCAAGGTGATGTCGTGCATTTGTCGTATTTCCAAAGTACCTCAATTTCATTTTACACTCGTTGTAAACAGTTGTGTTCATGTCTCTCTCTCTCTCTCTCTCGCTTTAAAATCCGAACACTGTTTTTTAAAGCCAACGGGGGGGGGGGGGGGTGTCGAATCATGCCCCCCGCCCACTCCATGCTTCCTGCTAGCATGAACTACATGAACTACAACGGAAGCTGGTTAACAAGCTTGCTGTACGGTGGCGGAATGGACCCGTAATGCGATATGCAGTACGCTCGGGAGGGGGCGCCAAAAAATAAAACTTAAACACATTTTTAAAAAATCGATTCTTGAACATTTTAAATCGATTCCGAATCGCCTGGACTACGGATCGCGATTCATTAAAGAATCGATTTTTTTCATCACCCCTACTGAATACTGAAGGAACCCACTGCCATGCAGATTCAACAGGATTCACTCCATCTATCCATCTGCATTCAGTTGTATTCTGTTGGATTGACGGTGCAGGGGTTCCGCTCTCACCTCTGCGCTCTGCTGCCTTCACCTCCAGCAGCTGTGCCCCATGGCGCGCCACCACGTCGGCCGCGTCCTGATTCGGCAGCCGCCCCACGCTCGCGTCTCGGAGAGCCTCGTCAAAGGGGACCAGCTCAGCGGGAAAATGCAAAGGAGGCAGCCCACGTCCCGAGTTGCTCAGCCGTCCCACGTCCTTGCTGGCCACCGGTGGGACGGGGCTCCGCAGCAGGGCGTCGGCCTCCACGGTGGAGCTGAGGAAGGGGTTCGGTTCCTGTAGAATCCAAGCGCAGGGTCATTGGTATACGGCAGGTGTATTAATGGAAACATCAGTCTGGTTGCTTTCTTACTTACTAAACTCACACCAGTTACTGTTACTTTTAACACCGGCATTAACTCCGTTACACTGCGTTCTGCTGTTTGCCCCCGTACACATTAAAACCAGCTGAATTATGGAGCTTTAACACAGCTTTTGCTCCGTGTACAATTATCTTTATAGCCATCTGACATCTTTTTATGACCGTATAAATTTGCGGCACAAGCGACGGTTCACATAATAAGTGTTATTCATGAGCTGGGTGGCAAACAAAATGAACAAACATAGTTAAACCACGGAGCATAATAACAGATGTAGCGTGTAATTACACACAGCTGTAATCCAGGACCTCCAACTAAACCCTCCGCCACCAAAACCAAACATAGTTTGGTTAATATTTTGGTTAATAAGTGGTAGCTGTAAAGTTCGTTGTCCTGTGTGATTAGCTTGACGATGCTTCTTTAATCTTTATATTTGTGAGACGTGTGACTGATGGGTCAACGAGAACCCTAAAGCAGACCCCAGACATCCAGAGTCCAGACATTACTTTCCCCGGTTTATCTTCAGTAGGGAGTGTGCAGTTCAGTGAGCCCTCATGACTGAGTACTCTGTAGGTTCTGCCTCCTAGTAACACTGTCTGCTACCCAATTATGATGTCATAACATCCATTTCTCATGTTCTACTGTTAAGGCATCACCTCTATGGTAACCTGCAGATCCACGACTACATTAATAAGCTACAGTAATGACCCCAGAGTGCTATAATCGTCACCGAGGGCCTAAGGGAACATTCTAAGACTGACTAATTAGAATGTAATGGATTTGGTAACAGTGGGACTGATCTGTACTTTGCTATTTAGCACCTTGCCATTGTTGCCACTGGTTACTGGGTTCGGGCGTAGAACGTTATAAGGCTGCTTTCTAACAATGCACTATTGAATAAAGTGGTATATATATATATATATATATATATATATATATATATATATATATATATATATATATATATATATATATAGTGGTTAGAACGTTCGTCGCTCAGTGCTAGGGCTTCCCGGTTGGGGGATCCCAATCTGGGTGGAGTTTCCATGTTCTATCCTTGTCCGTGTGGGTTTCCTTCGGGTTCTCCGGTTTCCTCCCACGGTCCAAAAAACATGGATCAAGGTCATGGATTAAATTCTCCAAATTGCCCTATATAGAGTGTGTCTGTGTGAGTGAGTGTGTGCCCAGCGATAGATTGGCATCCTGTCGTGGGTGTATCTGCCCAGCGCCCGAAACGTTCTCACTGGATGGGCATGGGGAACCCCCCCCCCCCCTCTGACCCTAATAGAGGATAAAGTGGAAGATAATGGATGGATGTATGGATAAATGACCCCATCTAAAAACACCCCCAAATAGTGTAAATGTGTGTAAGTGTGTGCCGAGCGGTAGATTGGCGCCCTGTCCTGGGTGCTTCTGCCCAGCACCCAAAACGTTCTCCCCTGGATGGGCATGGGGAACCCCCCTACAAGCCTAATAGAGGATAAAGCGGAAAATAATGAATAAATATATATGACCAAGAACAAAAGATTTGAACTCTGGATGCTGAGCTTTGTATGTCAAATACATAGTATTTACAGAGTGTAAATACAAACAAAAAATACAAGGTCACTGATGGAAAAAAGTAAAACTGAAATAACAATAATAAAAATCAATAAAATCCCTCCTCAAAAAAATACATTAAAAAATCTAAATAAAACCACCGTCACTCTGCTGTGTGGGAAACTTTTGATGGAGTTGGTACTTAGCACAATGTTTGAAGAGCCTGAAGGCTCGGGACAAACGAGGGGTTTTCAGATGCCCCAGACTAGCCATGCGTTTACGTGGAGGGGTTGTTAGGGGCACTGGTGCCTAAATGCTTCCTTCTGGGTCTTTGACAGATGATTGGCGAGGAGGGCGAATTTTCCGCAGCGCTGCCCCTGCCTTCTGTCGCCGCTCGTTAGCGGAAGAGCAATTAAACCGGTGGGACCATCCATGAGGAAAAAAGCCAGGGTTCTGCGCTCTCTCCTTTGGGCCAAGTCCAACGGCCGGGGGTTCTGCTCGGTTTCTCTCTCGGCGGCAGTTTATTAGGACTGATTACTTCGTCTACTTCGAGAAGATCGCGGGGGCTTGCGGGGATTCGACAGAGGGGACGAGCTACTGCAGCGAAACACACATGACGGCTTGTCTCCTGACATCACACATGTGTAATTAAATGTAGAAGTTCTGTAGAGGGTAACTTAGAATCACAAAGAGCGGGGTACAGAATGAAAGACAGATGGACTACGGAACGTACCTGTAGAACTACAAAGTCCATCTATATGATCATAAACAATCTGCTAATTTGGAACTGGGTGTTAAGACTTTGGTTCTAGTTGGCAAGGATTACGTATTCATTATTTATCCTCTGATTAATCCTATATATTAGGGTTGTGAGGGGGGAGGTTCCACATGCCCATCCAGGGTAGAACATTTCGGGTGCTGGGCAGATACACCAACGACTGCTGGTCACAGACTCACTCACACAAACTCACATACTTACTATCCGTCCATCCATCATCTTCCACTTTATCCTCTATTAGGGTCACGGGGGGGAGGGGGGGGGTGTTCCCCATGCCCATCCAGGGGAGAACGTTTCGGGCGCTGGGCAGATACACCCGGACAGGGCGCCAATCTATCGCTGGGCACACATTCACACACACTCTATATGGGGCAATTTGGAGAACTCAATTGACTTGATCCATGTTTTTGGACTGTGGGAGGAAACCGGAGAACCCGGAGGAAACCCACGCAGACAGGGGGGAGAACATGGAAACTTCACCCAGATTGGGATTCGAACCGGGAATCCGTAGCGCTGAGAGGCAGACGTGCTCCACATACTTACTATATGGTGGCAATTCAGATTGGGGCAATTTTGACCAGCCATTCATTCATTCATTATCTCCCGCTTTATCCTCTATTAGGGTCGCGGGGGGGTTCCCCATGCCCATCCAGGGGAGAACGTCTCGGGCGCTGGGCAGATACACCCAGGACAGGGCGCCAATCCATCACTGGGCACACACTCACTCACATAGACACACTCTATATGGGGCAATTTTTGAGAATTCAATTGACTTGATCCATGTTTTTGGACTGTGGGAGGAAACCGGAGAACCCGGAGGAAACCCACGCAGACAGGGGGGAGAACATGGAAACTCCACCCAGATTGGGATTCGAACCGGAACGTGCTAACCACTAAGCCACCGTGCCGCTCCACATACTTACTATATGGTGGCAATTCAGATTGGGGCAATTTAGACCAGCCAATTCACCATAAATCCATGTTTTGGGGCTGTGGGAGGAAACCAGAAAACCCAGAGAAACCCTCACAGACACGGAGAGAACATGGAAACTCCACCAAGATCATAATTCAAACGTGGATCTCCAGCGATGAGAGGAGAACGTGCCAACCACTGCTCCACCATGACGAGGATTAGTATGGTCCAAATACGGATTCAAGCTAAATTGGCTGCTCTAAATTGCCCCATCTAAATATAGTGCAAGTGTGTGCCTAGCGGTAGATTTCGCGCCCTGTCCTGGGTGTTCTAAAACGTTCTTCTTTGGATGGGCATGAGGAACCCTTCTGCAACCCTAGAGTATAGGACCCATCTTAATTGCCCCTATGTAGTGTGTGTATCTGTGAGTGAGTACGTGCCCTGCTCTTTAAACATCCTCCAGGTCAGAGGTTGGAAATTGATTATCTGAGCATGATGAAGCTTCGGTCATCAAATCGTCCAAACTTTTGGACCCCGGAACCGTCCTTGGTTCTGTTTATCGTTATGAAGAACAGAGGAACAAATCAGATCCATTAGCGATCAGCACCGCAGGCAGACGCGGCACGTCGGAGGAGCTGACTGATCTGATCTGTATTTGGACAAGCCGTCTCTCTGCGCGCTCCTTATCTGACCGTCACTCATACCCGCGGACGAGTAAACAGACTGAAAGACCCGGGGGCCCGTCTCGCTCCGTTCTCCGACAAAGAGGGATGAAAGAGAGGGAGGCAGCGGTGCAGAAACCGAGGCGGCGGGATGATGAGACGATACGAGAGCTAAACGAACGGCGGATGCTAGACAACATCCAACATCTGCTCCACAAAACACAACGTCTTCAGCACACTGTCCTTAACACTGATGGAGGAGGTTCTCCTGCAGTCTGCCGGAACTTAAGGAGACGGAGCTTTAAGCTCACCGCTGTGTTGCGGTTATACTCACTGTCCATCACGTTATAGTTCTGCAGTCCAGCTGTCTCTCTACATACTTTGTTAGTGCCTCTGTTTGCTGTTTCAGTCATTTTTGTCACTCTGTAACACTGTCCCTCTGTCCACCATTTTCTCACTCTGTCAGTCGTTTTGTCACTCTGTACCACTGTCAGTCAATTTCTCACCCTGTCCCTCTGTCAGTCATTTTCTTACTCTCCCACTGTCCTTCTGTTAGTGTTACAGAGTGACAAATTGACTGCCAGAGGGACAGTGTTACAGAGTAACAAAATGACAGACAGAGGGACAGTGGGACAGAGAAACATCATTTTGTCACTCTGTAACACTCTCCTTCTTTCAGTCATTTTTGTCACTCTAACACTGACCCTCTGTCCGCCATTTTCTCACTGTCAGTCGTTGTCACTCTGTACCACTGTCCTTCTGTCCCTCTGTCAGTCAATTTCTCACTCTGTCCCTCTGTCAGTCATTTTCTCACTCTGTCCCTCTGTCAGTCATTTTCTCACTCTGCCCCTCGGTCAGTCAATTTCTCACTTTGTCCCTCTGTCAGTCAATTTCTCACTCTGTCCCTCTGTCAGTCAATTTCTCACTCTGTCCCTTTGTCAGTCATTTTCTCACTCTGTCCCTCTGTCAGTCATTTTCTCACTCTGTCCCGGCGGCGGGATGATGAGACGATACGAGAGCTAAACGAACGGCGGATGCTAGACAACATCCAACGTCTGCTCCACACACTGTCCTTAACACTGATGGAGGAGGTTCTCCTGCAGTCTACCGGAACTTAAGGAGACGGAGCTTTAAGCTCACCGCTGTGTGCGGTTATACTCACTGTCCATCACGTTGTAGTTCTGCAGTCCAGCTGTCTCTCTACATACTTTGTTAGTGCCTCTGTTTGCTGTTTCAGTCATTTTTGTCACTCTGTAACACTGTCCCTCTGTCCACCATTTTCTCACTCTGTCAGTCGTTTTGTCACTCTGTACCACTGTCAGTCAATTTCTCACCCTGTCCCTCTGTCAGTCATTTTCTTACTCTCCCACTGTCCTTCTGTTAGTGTTACAGAGTGACAAATTGACTGCCAGAGGGACAGTGTTACAGAGTAACAAAATGACAGACAGAGGGACAGTGGGACAGAGAAACATCATTTTGTCACTCTGTAACACTCTCCTTCTTTCAGTCATTTTTGTCACTCTAACACTGACCCTCTGTCCGCCATTTTCTCACTGTCAGTCGTTGTCACTCTGTACCACTGTCCTTCTGTCCCTCTGTCAGTCAGTTTCTCACTCTGTCCCTCTGTCAGTAAATATCTCACTCTGTCCCTCTGTCAGTAAATATCTCACTCTGTCCCTCTGTCAGTCATTTTCTCACTCTGTCCCTCTGTCAGTCATTTTCTCACTCTGTCCCTCGGTCAGTCATTTTCTCTGTCCCTCTGTCAGTCATTTTCTCTGTCCCTCTGTCAGTCATTTTCTCACTCTGTCCCTCTGTCAGTCATTTTCTCACTCTGTCCCTCTGTCAGTCATTTTCTCACTCTGTCCCGGCGGCGGGATGATGAGACGATACGAGAGCTAAACGAACGGCGGATGCTAGACAACATCCAACGTCTGCTCCACACACTGTCCTTAACACTGATGGAGGAGGTTCTCCTGCAGTCTGCCGGAACTTAAGGAGACGGAGCTTTAAGCTCACCGCTGTGTGCGGTTATACTCACTGTCCATCACGTTGTAGTTCTGCAGTCCAGCTGTCTCTCTACATAGTTACAGACAGTGTTACAGAGTGATAAATTGACTGCCAGAGGGACAGTGGGACAGAGTTACAGAGTGACAAAATGATTTACAGAAGGACAGTGGGACAGAGGTACAGTGTTACAGAGTGACAAAATGGCTGACAGTGGGACAGTGAAACATCATTTTGTCACTCTGTAACACTCTCCTTCTTTCAGTCATTTTTGTCACTCTGTAACACTGACCCTCTGTGCGCCATTTTCTCACTCTCCCACTGTCCTTCTGTTAGTGTTACAGAGTGACACAATGACTGACAGAGGGACAGAGTGACAAAATGAGTGCCAGAGGGACAGTGTTACAAAGTAACACAATAACTGACAGAGGGGCAGTGAGACAGAGGGACAGTGTTACAAAGTGACAAATTGACTGACAGAGGGACAGTGGGACAGTTACAGAGTGACAAAATGATTTACAGAAGGACAGTGGGACAGAGGTACAGTGTTACAGAGTGACAAAATGCCTGACAGTGGGACAGAGAAACATCATTTTGACAGTCATTCTTGTCACACTGTAACACTGACCCTCTGTCCACCATTTTCTCACTCTGTCAGTCGTTTTGTCACTATGTACCACTGTCCTTCTGACCCACTGTCAGTCAATTTCTCACTCTGTCCCTCCGTCAGTCATTTTCTCACTCTGTCCCTCCGTCAGTCAATTTCTCACTCTGTCCCTCTGTCAGTCAATTTCTCACTCTGTCCCTCTGTCAGTCATTTTCACTCTGTCACTCCGTCAGTCATTTTCACTCTGATCCTCTCAGTCATTTCTCACTCTGTCCCTCTGTCAGTCAATTTCTCACTCTGTCCCTCTGTCAGTCATTTTCTTACTCTGTCCCTCCGTCAGTCAATTTCTCACTCTGTCCCTCTGTCAGTCATTTTCTCACTCTGTCCCTCTGTCAGTCAATTTCTCACTCTGTCCCTCTGTCAGTCATTTTCTCACTCTGTCCCTCTGTCAGTCAATTTCTCACTCTGTCCCTCTGTCAGTCAATTTCTCACTCTGTCCCTCTGTCAGTCATTTTCTCACTCTGTCCCTCTGTCAGTCAATTTCTCACTCTGTCCCTCTGTCACTCTCACTCTGTCCCTCTGTCAGTCATTTCTCACTCTGTCCCTCTGTCAGTCATTTTTTCTCTGTCCCTGTCAGTCAATGTCAGTCAATTTCTCACTCTGTCCCTCTGTCAGTCAATTTCTCACTCTGTCCCTCTGTCAGTCAATTTCTCACTCTGTCCCTCTGTCAGTCAATTTCTCACTCTGTCCCTCTGTCAGTCAATTTCTCTCTCTGTCCCTCTGTCAGTCACTTTGTCACTCTGAGTCACATTGTCACATGATCACCCTGTAACACCGTCACTCTGTTGCATTGTCACAATCACTCTGTGAAACGGTCACGTCATCAGAACCACGGACAGAGTGGGTATTATTAGGGTGGTGGATGATTCTTAGTGCTGCAGTGACACCGACATGCTGGTGGTGCGTTGTTGAAACCCCGTATCCACTCAATGTACACTCAGTTAGCCACAAACACCATTTTGCTCCACCTTGGAGAACACAACACACTCATCCTGACCGTTTTCAGATCCTCCTGCGGGGGCGTGTCGGTGAAGCAGTAATGGTGGAAGAGACCCATCTTCTGGTTGAGAAGGCAGTGGATGGTATGAGCTCTCGCGTTCTGCCACTGCACGAGTCTCACCAGGTCGCGGCTCAGAGATGCGCCGATAT
>JAFMOC010000178.1:1615000-1677500 GCA_019802505.1 Corydoras sp. C115 | reverse complement strand
AAAAAATAAGCGTATTTATTCCTTCAATAATAATTCAAAGGTTAAAGGAGAAAAATAATAAATGAGCCAACATACCCATCCATCTTGCCACCCACAAGAACACCAACACTGACAAACGCACACCAACACAGCCACAGACAAACGCACACCCACACACTGACACACCCATCCATCCACCCACCCACAAAAACACCAACACTGTGTGAATGTGTTGGTGTGCGTTTGTCAGTGTTGGTGTTTTTGTGGGTGGGTGGATGGATGGGTGTGTCAGTGTGTGGGTGTGCGTTTGTCTGTGGGTGTGTTGGTGTGAAGGTGTTGGTGTTTGTGTGGCTGTGTTGGTGTGTGTTTGTCAGTGTTGGTGTTTTTGTGGGTGGGTGTGTCAGTGTGTGGGTGTGCGTTTGTCTGTGGGTGTGTTGGTGTGAAGGTGTTGGTGTTTGTGTGGCTGTGTTGGTGTGCGTTTGTCAGTGTTGGTGTTTTTGTGGGTGGGTGGATGGATGGGTGTGTCAGTGTGTGGGTGTGCGTTTGTCTGTGGGTGTGTTGGTGTGAAGGTGTTGGTGTTTGTGTGAATGTGTTGGTGTGCGTTTGTCAAACACCAACACCTTCACACCAACACACCCACAGACAAATGCACACCCACACACAACCACACCCATCCATCCACCCACCCACAAAAACACCAACACTGACAAACGCACACCAACACAGCTACAAAAACACCAACACCTTCACACCAACACAGCCACCCACAAAAACACCAACACTGACAAACGCACACCTACACAGCCACCCACAAAAACACCAACACCGACACACGCACACCTACACAGCCACCCACAAAAACACCAACACTGACAAACGCACAACACACCCACACACCAACACTATCACACCCACCCATGCAAACACAAATACACACCATACACCAAACCAAACGACCCCCCCCACACACACACACACACACACACACACACACACACACACACGTGCACTCACTTACTTACACACACCCACCCAGCAACGCATGCAGCCACCCACACACGCACTCACACACACCTAGTTTGGCCATAAAGATGACCCATGGCTGGTAGGAAGTGTGATAGATGGGGTGCAGTGTGCCCGTTTCTCCCTCCTCCAACTGAGTCACGTGACGTCTGGAAAGAAAAACAAGGTATAAGTTTGGTTCAGTTTTACTCCTTTGTGTGTGTGTGTGTGTGTGTGTGTGTGTGTGTGTGTGTGTGTGTGTGTGTGTGTGTGTGTACCTGTGCGCCTGCTCCCGCTCTACTGCCACAGCCTTCTCCTGACTCCACTGCTGTTTGAGGCTCTCAGTCTTGTGCCTCCTCCG
Source organism: Corydoras sp. C115 (assembly GCA_019802505.1). Lineage (NCBI taxonomy): Eukaryota > Metazoa > Chordata > Actinopteri > Siluriformes > Callichthyidae > Corydoras > Corydoras sp. C115. The sequence continues at coordinate 1,676,158 of JAFMOC010000178.1, read as the reverse complement.
AGATACGCAGTTGTCCTCCGTCTTCTCCTGTATGATATCGTCCGTTGTCTTCACGCTGCCTGGCTCGGATGACTCAGGCTTACTCTGAGACACACACACACACACACACACACACGCCTCAGCTTTGAAGAATGTACCTACATATTCATAAGTACATGTACAACCCTTTTGTATAATTTTAATCCCCTTTTCTGCAGCAGCGTCACCTCACCCCAAATGATACATATTGGAGTCTGTGTGTGTGTGTGTGTGTGTGTTGGTGGGGTCCTTGAGAATTCCATATACTGATGTACATGTCAGGGGTCCACATATTTCCGGTACTTAAGCTGTCTGTGTATGATATGTGTACCAGAATTTCCCAGAAGGTGCGGCGCACAGTTCTGCCAGTAGGAGTAGTGGACTCAGGAGTGTTGCTCCCCGTGGTGGGGCTGGAGCTCGGGGCAGAGCAGAGGGTGATGGGCACGGGGACGCTTTTAACAGTGGAGGCTCGGCGAGGGCTGTCCTTCATTTCTTTACCTTCAGTCTGACCGGGGGGTGGGACGATACCTGAAACAGCCAATCAGACGGTGAGAACACAGAAGCACGGCATCAAATGCAGCAAAAAAAATACCTTTATTCATTCATTCATTATCTTCCGCAAAATGAATTTAATAGCATTGTTTTTAAGAAACTCAAGAAATCCATCCATTCATTCATTCATTCATTCATTATCTTCCGCTTTATCCTATATCAGGGTCGCGGGGGGGGGGGGTTCCCCATGCCCATCCAGGGGAGAACGCCTCGGGCGCTGGGTAGACACAGCCAGGACAGGGCGCCAATCCATCGCTGGGCACTCACTCACTCACACACACTCTATATTGGGCAATTTGGAGAACTCAATTCACTTGATCCATGTTTTTGGACTGTGGGAGGAAACCGGCGAACCCAGAGGAAACCCACGCGGACACGGGGAGAACATGGAAACTCTACCCAGATGGGGATTCGAACGGGAATTCCTAGTGCTGAGAGGAGAACGTGCTAACCACTAAGCCACCGTGCCGCCCGACGAAATCCATCCATCCATCCATTATCTTCTGCTTTATCCTCTATTAGGGTCGTGGGGGGGGTTCCCCGTGCCCATCCAGGGGAGAACGTTTCGGGCGCTGGGCAGATACACCCAGGACAGGGCGGCAATCTATCACTGGACACACACTCACTCACACAGACACACTCTATATGGGGCAATTTGGAGAACTCAGTTGACTTGATCCATGTTTTTGGACTGTGGGAGGAAACCGGAGAACCCGGAGGAAACCCACACAGACACTGGGAGAACATGGAAACCCCATCCAGATTGGGATTCAAACCGGGAATCCCTAGCGCTAAGAGGAGAACATGCAAACCACTAAGCCACCGAGCCGCCCAAAAATTCCTTTATGTTTGATAAATAAAAAACAAGTGCTCATTGTTTAGAAGAACGTTGGTAAAACTGCTGTTTTGAGGGTCAGTGTTGAGTTTTGTGAGCAGAGCTCAGGTGAGGTTCTCGTACCATGCCCACCTTCTCTTGGTGCTGCTCCTGGGACGCAGAACGTCTCCAAACACAGGGGGTTCGTCAGAACCTTCATCTCCATAATGAGGTCACCAAGAGCGTGTCGCAGTGCTGAGCACAACTTCTCGGTCAGCTGCAGGGGGCTGACGTTCCCCTGCTCCCAAATATCAAACCTCACACGCAACACTTCATCTGTGTGTACACAAACACACACACACACACACACACACACGGTGAATAACACACCGAGGCGGATCACTGTACATACTCACCAGCTTTTACACCTCTATAGTATCAAACCCTATGTGTAGAGAAGTACTGAAATTCTAACAGGCCTCGTTACCTGCATTTTGCTCATCAGAACCCAGGTTCCTCACAGAAGTAAGCGTCTCGAAGAGCTCAGGCTGGAACGAGATGGACGCCCCATCCTCTATTGGCGGTCCATCATCCCGAGATCGGACCTGTAGAGGTCCACCTTGTGCATCCATGAAGGAAAGAGCGATGCAGGCGATACCTGTGACAAACAAAAGAAAAGCAGAACGCTGAAGAAGCTCAACACCACAGTTGGTTCTGTACCATATACTGTAATCAATAAGGTAACCAATCACTGATAATCTGATCATCAGTAAGTCTGTGCTTCTTTAGCTTCTTCTCAAGTCAAGAACAACTATACAGTGAAACATAATTACGTTATTCCAGGACCATGGTGCAACAAAATGTTGACAAAGTGCAGACGCGCAACAAAATGTGCAACATTAAACTGAAAAAAACAATCAATACAACAGACATTGGACGATTTAACAGACAGGACAGTGTTGACTGAAGTCATGACTGAATGTAAAATTGAGGGCGAAACAACGTGCACACTACATACTCATTTATTTACAAGTTCTACTGTTTTGCTGGTTAAACAGAACACACCGGGGAATTGTAGGCTTGAGGTTAAGGAACCAGCCTTGTGACCTGAAGGTCAATGGTTCAATTCCCGGTCCCACAAATTACTGAAGTGCCCTTGAGCAAGGTACCCAACTCCGAGGTCCCCGGTTTCATTCCCGTTCCCACTAAGAACTATGGCTGAAGTGCCCTTGAGCAAGGTACCTTACCCCAAGATCCCAGTTGGAATCCCAGTCCCACTAATTACTATGGCTGAAGTGCTCTTGAGCAAGATACCTTACCCCAAGATCCCAGTTGGAATCCCGGTCCCACTAAGTACTATGGCTGAAGTGCCCTTGAACAAGGTACCTTACCCCAAGATCCCAGTTGGAATCCCAGTCCCACTAAGTACTATGGCTGAAGTGCTCTTGAGCAAGGTACCTAACCCCAAATTCCCAGTTGGAATCCCAGTCCCACTAAGTACTATGGCTGAAGTGCCCTTGAGCAAGGTACCTTACCCCAAGATCCCCGGTTTGATTCCCAGTCCCACTAAGTACTAGACCAAGACTGAAGTGCTCTTGAGTAAGGTACCTTACCCCAAGGTCCCAGTTGGAATCTCAGTCCCACTAAGTACTATGGCTGAAGTGCCCTTGAGCAAGGTACCTTACCCCAAGATCCCAGTTGGAATCCCGGTCCCACCAAATACTATGGCTGAAGTGCCCTTGAGCAAGGCACCTTACCCCAAGGTCCCTGTTGGAATCCCGGTCCCACTAAGTACTATGGCTGAAGTGCCCTTGAGCAAGGTACCCAACCACAAGGTCCCAGTTTGAATCCCAGTTCCAATAATTACTATGGCTGAAGTGCCCTTGAGCAAGATACCTTACACAAGATCCCTGGTTTGATTCCCGATCCCACTAAGTACTATGACTGAAGTGCCCTTGAGCAAGGTACCTTACCCCAAGATCCCCGGTTTGATTCCCAGACCCACTAAGTACTATGACTGAAGCGCTCTTAAGCAAGATACCTTACCCCAAGGTCCCCGGTTTGATAACCGATCCCACTAAGTACTAGACTATGACTGAAGTGCTCTTGAGTAAGGTACCTTACCCCAAGGTCCCAGTTGGAATCCCGGTCCCACTAAGTACTATGGCTGAAGTGCCCTTGAGCAAGGTACTTAACCCCAATTTCCCAGTTGGAATCCCAGTCCCAATAAGTACTATGGCTGAAGTGCCCTTGAGCAAGATACTTTACACCAAGGTCCTCGGTTTGATTTGCGGTTCCACTAGGTAATATGACAGAAGTACCCTTGAGCAAGGTATCTTATCCCAAGATCCCCAGTTTGATTACAGATCCCACTAAGTCCTGTGACTGAAGTGCCCTTGAGCAAGGTACCTTACCCCACGATCCCAGTTGCAATCCCGGTCCCACTAAGTACTATGACTGAAGCGCTCTTGAGCAAGATACCTTACCCCAAGGTCCCCGGTTTGATAACCGATCCCACTAAGTACTAGACTATGACTGAAGTGCTCTTGAGTAAGATACCTTACCCCAAGGTCCCCGGTTTGATACCCGATCCCACTAAGTACTAGACTATGACTGAAGTGCTCTTGAGTAAGGTACCTTACCCCAAGATCCTAGTTGGAATCCCGGTCCCACTAAGTACTATGGCTGAAGTGCCCTTGAGCAAGGTACCTTACCCCAAGGTCCCAGCTGGAATCCCGGTCCCACTAAGTACTATGACTGAAGTGCCCTTGAGCAAGGTACCTTACCCCACGGTCCCAGTTGCAATCCCAGTCCCACTAAGTACTATACCTGAAGTGCCCTTGAGCAAGGTACCTTACCCCAAGATATCCGGTTTGATTCCCAGTCCCACTAAGTACTATGACTGAAGGGCTCTTGAGCAAGTTACCTTACCCCAAGGTCCCCGGTTTGATTCCCAGTCCCACTAAGTACTATGACTGAAGCGCTCTTGAGCAAGTTACCTTACCCCAAGGTCCCCGGTTTGATAACCGATCCCACTAAGTACTAGACTATGACTGAAGTGCTCTTGAGTAAGGTACCTTACCCCAAGAACCCAGTTGGAATCCCGGTCCCAACAAATAGTATGGTTGAAGTGCCGTTGAGCAAGGTAACTTACCCCAAGGTACCCGGTTTGATTCCCAGTCCCACTAGGTAATATGGCGGAAATATCCTTGGGCAAGGTACCTTACCCCAAGGTTCCTGGTTTGATTCCCGGTCCCACAAAGTACTATGGTTGAAGTGCCCTTGAGCAAGGTAACTTATTCCAAGATCCCAGTTGGAATCCCCGTACCACTAAGTACTATGGCTAAAGTGCCCTTGGGCAAGGTACCTAATTCCAATTGCTCCCCTGGTGCTGTGTACATGGCTGCCCACCATGTGGAGGATGAATTCCTCTGTGTGAAAGTACAGTAGACAAAACAGATTACTAGAAATTCACTAGAATCACCTAGAACCAACAGTTTAGTGGACTGGTTGGCTAGAGGACACATTGTCTTAAACACTGCAGGATTCACTCGACTGCATGTCCCAGGCTCGGTTCAACCTCCAGTGCCGATAAAGTTACTTCTTCTGTCCTCACAAAAATAAGAACGATAATAAAACGGCGGCAACTTTATGACCCAGGCCAAGAGTTCCGCTATAATTACACTCGCCCTCCACTTAGACCAGTGGCACATAATGAAGCACGTGGATTTTCACGTTTCGCTCGGCTGCTTTAAAAAAAAAAAAAATCTTTTAATTAGCAAACGCCAGCAGCCTCCTGGTCTCTACCTGCCAATTATCCCTTGGCAGGCAGACGTATTATTGTTAGCCAGGCGTATTATCATATTAAATTAAAAGCCGCACTGCGAGTCACTTCACTGTTATGAGCTGGTCTCCACTCTCCAGTTCCAGCCATTACGCTGCACTTAGACTTTTATATAAGAAATAAAAACTACACTTGCGTCTCCGAGCTCCAAACACCGTCGCCGCCGTTAAAAATGCATGAGCGTTAATTTACAGCGGCGGAATCGAACCGGCTGAGAGTTTAAGATCAGAGTCTCCCACTGACTTTGATCTGCAGTTATCATTTATCAATTTGCCGTTATTTCTGCTGAAATACGGCATATTGAACACCCGAGCTCACACGCGCACACACACACACACACACACATATATATATATACACATATATATATATATTCATCCATCCATTATTTTCTGCTTTATCCTCTATTAGGGTCGCGGGGGGGGGGGGTTCCCCATGCCCATCCAGGGGGGAACGTCTCGGGTGCTGGGCAGATAGACCCAGGATGGCGCCAATCCATCGCTGGGCACACACTCACTCACACAGACACACTCTATATGGGGCAATTTTGAGAATTCATTTGACTTGATCCATGTTTTTGGACTGTGGGAGGAAACCGGAGAACCCGGAGGAAACCCACGCAGACACGGGGAGAACATGGAAACTCCACCCAGATTGGGATTCGAACCGGGAATCCCTAGCGAGGCCTGAGAGGCGAACGTGCTAACCACTAAGCCACCATGCCGCCATATATATATATATATATATATATATATATATATATATATATATATATATATATAAAAAAACTGTGTTCTGTAATATGGCCACTAGATGGCATTTCTTTTAATTGTTAGCAAAAACTGTACCCTGCTACTCAGCAATCAATGTTCCATCCATCCATCCATTCTCTTTCGCTTTATCCTATATTAGGGTCACGGGGGGTTCCTCATGCCCATCCAGGGGAGAACATTTCGGGCGCTGGGCAGATACACCCAGGACAGGGCGCCAATCCATCGCTGGGCACACACTCACACAGACACATACACACTCTATAGGGGCAATTTGGAGAACTCAATTGACTTGATCCATGTTTTTGGACTGTGGGAGGAAACCGATGAACCCCCACGCGGACACGGGGAGAACATGGAAACTCTTTTTGGGATTGGGATTCGAACCGGGAATCCCTAGTGCTGAGAGGCAGACGTGCTGACCACTAAGCCACCGTGCCGCCCGCAATCAATGTTGACTTTCAAAAACAATGAACTAAATTTAACACTTTGATTAACTAAACCTTGTTTGTAACCGTTTTATAAAAGCAGTAAGTAACTCAAGGTTGTATATTATTGTTAATAAATCACGGAAAATGGGTGTAACCAACACCTCATTCCCGTGATTTATTCACAACACCGCACAACCTTTTATACCTTATTGTTTTATTATTAGACCATTGATTACAATGGCTTCCGATAGTTTTGCTTATATAGTGTGAGTGAGTGAGCGAGCCTTCAGCTCGGAGATCTCAGATCTTAAACTACACGTGAATCAATACAGGATTAAAAGGTGAGGCTGAAGAAGCAGAAAGCAAGAGCAGGGTAAAGATAAGAGGATGAGGTTACCTTTGCCCCCGGTGCCCTGACCTCCGGGTTTATTGTAGAGGTAGATATCCGAGTCGGGCAGATCGCTGTTGACGTGGAAGTAGTGCTATAAAGACACAGATTTTCACGCTGATCAGTGTCGACCGGTATCTGTGGTAAAGCTCCAGAGTAACATCACAAACACGTGACATCATGAGGGTAAAACGTGAGCCCTGATGTTCGGATATCTACATTAAATACGATGGGCCATCAATGCAGCACAGAATCGCTGATCAGCAGCCCAACCAGAACTTCAGAACGATTGTCTTTACTGTTTAATCAAACCAGAATGCTTTAATTATTCAACAGACTTAATTAAATTCAACTGTATACTCAATAAGTAATAAAACACATGAGAACACATTGTGCTCCTGAATAGACACGTTTTAATGACTAATATCCATCCATTCATTATCTTCCGCTTCAACCTCTATTAGGGTCTTGGGGGGGGAGGGGAGAACGTTTCGTGCGCTGGGCAGATACACCCAGGACAAGGCGCCAATCTATCGCTGGGCACACACTCACTCACACAGGGCAATCTGAAGAACTCAATTGATCTTGATCCATGTTTTTGGACTGTGGGAGGAACACGGAGAACCCGGAAGAAACCCACATGGACACGGGGAGAACATGGAAACCCAGATTGGGATTCGAACGAGGAGAACATGCTAACCACTAAGCCACCGTGCCGCCCTTAATGACTAATATCCATCCATTATCTTCCGTTTCATCCTCTTTTAGGGTCGCGGTGGGGTTCCCCATGCCCATCCAGGGGAGAACGTTTTGGGCAGATACACCCAGGACAGGACACCAATCTATCACTGGGCACACACACACACTCTATATGGGGCAATTTGGAGAATTCAATTGACTTGATCCATGTTTTTGGACTGTGGAGGAAACCGGAGAACCCGGAGGAAACCCATGTGGACACGAGGAGAACATGGAAACTCCACCCAGATTGGGATTCGAACCGGGAATCCCTAGCGCTGAGAGGAGAACATGTTAACCACTAAGCCACCGTGCCGCTAATGACTAATATAAACAAGCTTTTTCAAAAAGCTTCTCCATCAGGTTCTGTAGTAAAGAAATCCGTTCAGGCGCAGTGGGGAAGAAGGCGGAGCTGTCGGACTTTAATTAGTGGCTTAGTGGTTAGCACATTCGCCCACCAGCACTCTGGGTGGAGTTTCCATGTGCTCCCCGGGTCCGTGTGGGTTTCCTCCGGGTTCTCCGGTTTCCTCCCAAAGTCCATGGATCAAGGTCAATTGAATTCTCCAAATTGTCCCATATAGTGTGTCTGTGTGAGTGAGTGTGTGCCCAGCGAAAGATTGGCGCCCTGTCCTGGGTGTATCTGCCCAGCGCCCGAGACGTTCTCCCCTGGATGGGTATGGGGAACCCCCCCGTAACCCTAATATAGGATAAAGCGGAAGAGAATGGATGGATGGATGGAACATTGATTGCTGAGTAACAGGGTACAGTTTTTGCTAACAATTAAAAGAAATGCCATCTAGTGGCCATATTACAGAACACAGTTTATAAACAACAGCAGTCACAGGCTCAGGGATCGGCTCGCTGTTTATAGTCATTTATTTATTCAGTATCTTCTACTTAATCCTTTACTAGAGTCACGGAGAGGGGGGGGGGTTGCCCCATGCCCCATAGAACTATACACAAAAATATAATATACTTTTATTTTTATATATTTATATATATATATATATATATATATATATATATATATATATATATATATATATTTTTTTTTTTTTTTACAAATTTTGTTCTGAACAGAGCTGCATTTTTATATATATATATATAGATAGATTGGTGTCCTGTCCTGGGTCTATCTGCCCAGCGCCCGAGACGTTCTCCCCTGGATGGGCATGGGGAACCCCACCACGACCCTAGTAGAGGATAAAGTGGAAGATAATGGATGAATGGACGTGGCACCCCTGATGAATGTGTGCCCTTGCCCTATGAGCTGTAACATTTCAAGATGAGTGGTAAGAGAGCGCGACCACGAGCTGCAGGAATGCGAGGGCATGGCGGGGACACCTGCCAGCACACGTTCTGTATGCAAAACGTGATTTTAACTAATGGGGGTAACGAAGCCCATTCCTGAGCCGGCGTAATCCTCTCCAGTCCTTATTCGTATCCCATCCCATGACATTGATACATGTGGTCCGAGGATGACACCTACAGACATGTTCTCCAGTGGGGATGCACAGCCCTGACCCACATAATACTAATAATGCTACTTGGGTTATTGAGGTCGTATAACTTTATAATTTTGTCCTTGAAGAAGGAAGACAAACTACAAAGTATTACTTTTACACGTTGGCTTATTAGCGTAACTCTAGAGAAGCACGTCTCAACTGGTGAGTCGCAGACAGCTTGTAAAAAAATTTAAATGTAAAAAAAAAAATAATAATAATAATATTAATTAAGGGCGGCACGGTGGCTTAGTGGTTAGAACGTTCGCCTCTCAGCGCTAGGGATTCCCGGTTTGAATCCCCATCTGGTGGAGTTTCCATGTCCTCCCCGTGTCTGCGTGGGTTTCCTCCGGGTTCTCCGGTTTCCTCCCACAGTCCAAAAACATGGATCAAGTCAATTGAATTCTCAAAAGTTGCCCCATATAGAGTGTGTTTGAGTGAGTGAGTGTGTGCCCAGCGTGTACCAATCTGGGTGGAGTTTCCATGTTCTCCCGTTGTCTGTGTGACTTTCCTCCGAGTTCTCCGGTTGCATCCTACAGTCCAACAACCCGGATTCAACGTAAAACGGGTGATCCAAATTGCCCCTACATAGTCTGTGTGAGTGAGTGTGTGTCCAGTGATAGATTGGCGCCCTGTCCTAGGTGTATCTGCCCAGCGCCCGAGACGTTCTCACCTGGATGGGCATGGGGAACCCCACCGCGACCCTAATAGAGGATAAAGCGGGAGATAATGAATGAATGAATGAATATTAATTAATGCACATCTGATTCTGTACTCGTATTTAATCTTAAAATAGAGACTGCTATGTGCATCTGGCACGTGCCTCTTGCCTTCCCGTTGCCATAGTTACCACTAGGGGTGCAAATATCTCAGTGTCTGGCGATTCGATTCGATTCAGAAACGATTTCCAGTTTTTCAGTTCGAATGGTCTTTAAATTTAGTTTAAATTGTGATTGACAAAATGAAACGACGATTTAAACAAATAGAACATTTATTTAGAACAATACTTTCAGGTTCCTGTATCAAATCTTTTGTATCATTTTATATTTATATAAAAATAGAATCGTGCTAAATTAAAATGAGCAGTGTTAGGTTAGCTGAGCTGCCCGGCTTTTTCTTACATAAAAAAAAACATCTATCAATGAACAAATAATTCTAAATATATTAATACCAAAGTTTACCATAGTGCATTAACCTTTAATCGAAACTAAAATACAGACTTTACAGTCAGAGTGCATTTATATTCTGCAAATCTTTAAAACTTAACATTAAAAATAAAATACACACTTCAGTCTTTTTAACTATATTGCACATTCCCTACATTTTCTAAACTTATCCTTAAATATTAAATATATTTTCAACTTCTTTTATCTCAGGGTGAGGTCACGCCAAACGGGCTCGCGCATTTGTCGTATTTCCAAAGTACCTCAATTTTATTTTACACTCGTTGTAAACGGTTCCTGGCTTTAAAAGCCAAACACTAACTTTTAACAACGACGGGGGGGTCGAATCTCGCTCTCCCATTCATTCTAGTTTCATTCAGACAACGGGAGCTGGTTAACAAGCGTGGTGTACGGTGGCCGAGTGGATACGTAATGCGATACGCGGTATGCTCGGGAGGGGGCGGCAAAAAAAAAAACTTAAATGAATTTTTAAAAATCGATTCTTGGGCATTTTGAATCGATTCAGAATCGCCAGGACTATGAATCGCGATTCTTTGAAGAATCGATTTTTTTCAGCAGCCCTAGTAAATGCCGTTGTTTGCTGGTTACTCTTCTCTTTAAATTTGTGATGTTCGAAGGCATGATGGCAAAACGCAAATCTAAAATCTATTTATAATGTGTTTTTTCATTAATTAAGTACGTATTTATTAAATACTTTATTACGTATTTATTAATTTTTATTATTTCTTGAGTTTCTTAAAAACAATGCTATTAAATTCAATTTGCAGGCATATTAATGTTAAATTTTATTTATTTATTTATTTTTTTAATAAAATTGTCTGTTTTGTATTCCATAAAAGTGGGTTATGACTTAACGACCATGAGGACATGCGGGTCCCGGGCTAAGACCTCTTCAAAACCCCTGATCTAGAGGATGGTGGATGCAGATGTTCACTCTTTCCAACATAAATCTGTAAAAAGTTAGTTGTCTAAAAGATGGGAACTATGGGGGGGAAAGAGGCTAAAGTTGTCCACCCCCTACTATCTCCTGAGAGGTACCTTAAAATGGTGCTCCATGTTGCTGTCGGTATATTTAGGGATGTGCAGGAAGATGAGGAGATTCTGCCGCAGATAATGAGCCAGGGCTCGGATCCAAGCGCTGCTATACGCCGGCAGACCGAACACCATGACCTCAGTGGGAGCAGAACCAGGAGGCTGGATGAACTGGACACATAAAGAATGGAGAATCAGTTAACTAAGTCGATCCTGTCCAGAGATCTGATTGGCTGAGATGGTAGTCCATCTTTTCGCAGCGATTATCCTTAGTATTTATCGAGTGTGGTGCTTTTAAACATCAGCAAAACAAGTCACATAACGGTTAATAAAGCAATAAGGTATGAGAGGGTGTGCATTATTGAAAATAAATCATGGGAAAGAGGTGTCATTAGGCACAACACGAAGCGGTGTACAGTTCCAGTTCTTTCCTGTGATTTATTCATAATAATACACAACCTGGAGTGGCAAATTGCTTTTATTAAGCAGTTACAAATACATTATAACAAAATTAAACAAGCTTTTATTCATAATTAATTATGAATCCGTTAATAATCTGGTCTTCCACAATGTAATCTAGTCCAGGTTTTCCAAAGTGAACGCTGATGGCTGAGTACCAGGTTTCTGGTTTCTCTACTTATTCAATACTGCTGTCTAGTGGCCAAATTACAGAACGCAGTTATGAAAAACATTGGGAAAATAAGGTATTGTACATCACGCATTAATACAAATGTGAAGCACTCAAAGGAGTGTGCGATTGCTAAGTGTCACAGCTCAGCCAATCAGATTTAACGCCCGGAACAACCTGTTTAATAGTAAAACTAACAGTGCCTATAGGAAAGTCTTCAGAGTTCTTTATTTATACATTATACCTGAGGGCACAGTAGCTCAGTGGTTAGGGTGTTGGGCTATCAATCTGAAGGTTGGGGGTTCAAATCCCAAGTCTGCTGAAGTTACCAATGTGGGTCCTTGAGCAAGACCCTTAACCCTCATTGCCCCAGGGATGTTGTGATTAACCCTGTGCTCACCTTGTAAGTCGCTTTGGATAAAAGCATCCAATAAATGACCAAATGTAAACGTAATACCTTTAAATATTCACTTGAATAAAAACTGTATTGCGAGATTTGGAGCTTTTTTTTTAGAGAAGGATTCCGATGACTATAAATCGTACCTCCACATCCGCAGGAGTCAGTTTGCAGTTTCGAACCAGCATCACTGTGATGATGTCGAGCGTGGCCTCGTCCAATCGCTTTCTCAGAACCTTCAGCAGCTCGTCTGTGATCTCTGGACCTGGTGATTGGATAAACATTGGATAAAGTGATCAAGTGATCTATGCATACCATCCATGAAGATCAAGTGATCTATACCCATCCATGCAGTGAACCCGGGGAGCAATTGGGGTTAGGTGGCTTGCCCAAGGGCACTTCAGCCACTGTACTTGGTGGTATTGGGAATCAAACCAGGAACCTAGGGTTAGGGGAATCGAGAGGTCCCAGGAAGGATCCCACTCACCCAGGCCCTGCCTGTTCTCACAGTTGCCGAGTGGAAGGAGGCTCAGAAGCTTAAAGACCAGAACCAGCCGGTTCAGAGACAGCTTCTTCCCCCAGGCAACCAGGCTGTGGAACGGCCAGTAGAACAGTGTACTGCCCAACTCACACCACTGCCATCTCACATAAACTCTCTGCACCTTGCACGTTTCACTTCATTTCACTTTTCACGGCACCCTCGGACTTTCCCATACATCCTTTCTATTTAATCCATCTATCCATTATCTTCCGCTTTATCCTCTATTAGGGTCGTGGGGTGGGGGGGGGGGTTCCCCATGCCCATCCAGGGGAGAACGTTTTGGGCGCTGGGCGGATACACCCAGGACAGGGCGCCAATCTTTCGCTGGGCACACACTCACTCACACAAACTTTATGGGGCAATTTGAAGAACACAATTGACTTGTTCCATCTTTTTGGACTGTGGGAGGAAACCGGAGAACCCGGAGGAAACTCACGTGGACACGGGGAGAACATGGAAACTCCACCCAGATTGGGATTCGAACCGGGAATCCCTAGTGCTGAGAGGAAAACATGCTAACCACTAAGCCACCGTGCCGCCCCCTATTTCTATTTAATTTTATTTAATTCCATTCTTCTTTAGATATTTGAATTCTATTTTTATTCTTGAATATTGCTATTTGCGGGCGGCACGGTTCTCCCCTGGATGGACATGGGGAACCCCACCGCGACCCTAATAGAGGATGAAGCGGAAAATAATGGATGGATGGATATTTACAATAACACACGCCCCCTTATGCCTTACTGCTTTATTTTTTAAACTGCCCCCAAATGACATGTTGTGACCTGCATAACCTGACTGATGGGGGTTTCTGCACCCCCCCCTCCAAGGGTCAATTTGCCCTCGATGGAGCACGAAGTCCGCTGCGAGCATTAATGTATGCAGCACTCAACACATTGAGTCCCCGCGAGTCCATCCTGGGTCTGCCCCTGTCTGAGTTCATCGATCAGACCTACCACCCCCAGCCTCGGAGACGCCACCACGCCCCTGTTCTCCCAAACACAGACGGCATGCGCCTTCCCTCCCTAAGAGTCCCCCTGCATCCGCCTCCCTGAGCCTCGTATGATGTAGCTGATGCAATGTCCGAAAAGAAAATGCGATGTAGTGAATAAGGGATGAAGTGAACCATCCCAGATGCCAATTGCTAATCCTGAGATTCCTCGGGAACGTTGCCAGAGGCTGTAATCTGCCCGTGGATGATGTAAAGTGAACTTAGAACTCTGCAGCCCGACTTATGTTCCACCAGCCCAAGCGAACCCCCGTCACGCCATGACGCCTCCTTTCTCTCCATTGGCTCGCATTCAGCACAAGCCTCTGGATCTGGCCCCTCTTACCTTCAATCTATATTTCCAAAAATACTAATCTAGTGGTAGGGTGGCACGGTGTCTTAGTGGTTAGCATGTTCTCCTCTCAGCGCTAGGGATTCCCGTCGAATCCCCATCTGGGTGGAGTTTCCATGTTCTCCCCATGTCCACGTGGGTGTCCTCCGGGTTCACCGGTTTCCTCCCACAGTCCAAAAACATGGATCAAGTCAGTTGAGTTCTCCAAATTACCCCATATAGAGTGTGTCTGTGTGAGTGAGTGTGTGCCCAGCGATAGATTGGCGCCCTGTCCTGGGTGTATCTGCCCAGCGCCCGAAACGTCCCCCCCCAGTACAGGATTAAGTGGACAATAATGAATGGATGGATGGGCGAACCCCCCATGACAGTAGTAGAGGATTCCCGGTTCGATCAATCTGAGTGGCGTTTGCATGTTCTCCCCATGTCTGCATGGGTTTCCTCCCACATTTCCAAACACATGGACCAAGGTCGATTGAATTCTCCAAATTGCCCCATATCGGTGGATTAGTGGTTAGCACGTTCGCCTCTCAGCGCTAGGGATTCCCGGTTCGAATCCCAATCTGGGTGGAGTTTCCATGTTCTCCCCGTGTCCACGTGGGTTTCCTCCGGGTTCACCGGTTTCCTCCCACAGTCCAAAAACATTCAATTGAATTCTCCAAATTGCCCCATATAGAGTGTGTCTGTGTGAGTGAGTGAGTGTGTGCCCAGCGATAGATTGGCGCCCTGTCCTGGGTCTATCTGCCCAACATCCCCCCCAGTACAGGATTAAGCGGACGACAATGAATGGATGGATGGATGGAGGAACCCCCCCATGACAGTAGTAGAGGACTCCCGGTTCGATCAATCTGAGTGGCGTTTGCATGTTCTCCCCATGTCTGCATGGGTTTCCTCCCACATTTCCAAACACATGGACCAAGGTCGATTAAATTCTCCAAATTGCCCCATATCGGTGGATTAGTGGTTAGCACGTTCTCCTCTCAGCACTAGGGATTCCCGGTTCGAATCCCCATCTGGGTGGAGTTTCCATGTTCTCCCCGTGTCCGCGTGGGGTTCCTCCGGGTTCTCCGGTTTCCTCCCACAGTCCAAAAAACATGGATCAAGTCAATTGAATTCTCCAAATTTCCCGATGTAGAGTATGTATGTCTGTGTGAGAGAGTGTGAGCTCAGAGATAGATCTACCCCCTGTTCTGGGTGTATCTACCCAGCGTCCGAGACGTTCTCCCCTGGATGGGCATGGGGAACACCCCGTGACCCTAATAGAGGATAAAGCGGAAGATAATGGATGGATGGATGGAAATTGCCCCATATAGAGTGTGTTTGTGTGAGAGTGTGTGTGACCAGTGATGGATTGGCGCCCTGTCCTGGGTGTATCTACCCAGCGTCCAAGACGTTCTCCCCTGGATGGGCATGGGGAACCCCCACACGACCCTAATAGAGGACAAAGCGGAAGATAATGGATGGATGGATGGATGGATGGAAATTGCCCCATATAGAGTGTGTTTGTGTGAGAGTGTGTGTGACCAGTGATGGATTGGCGCCCTGTCCTGGGTGTATCTGCCCAGCGCTTGAAACGTTCTCCCCTGGATGGGCATGGGGAACCCACCCCGCGACCCTAATAGAGGATAAAGCGGAAGATAATGGATGGATGGATTGCTATTTGCACAGTACTGGGTGTACTAAGTAGAGTACTAAGCTTTTCACTCACCTGTACTAGGTGATGTGATAATGGCCCATCCAGAACCCATGCAGAACCCACCCGCGACCCTAGTAGAGGATAAAGCGGAACAACTGACCTGTGCTGTGTTCTCATTTGTAAGTCGTTTTGGATAAAAGCAGGTGTTAAAGGACTAAACGTAATGTAATGTAAATGTGTAGTGCAGTGCAGACGTGTGGAGTAGTGGGTTCTACTGAGTAGAAGGGAGAGAACATGGTGTTCGTGGTGCGGGTTGGTTTACTGTAAACAGTTTGTACATTTCAACCTCATTTGTAAATTTGGTAAACTGCACGATCGCAACTTTAATGTGCAGCTGTTTGGATTCTGAGCTCAGACATAGATCTACCCCCTGTCCTGGGTGTATCTACCCAGCATCCGAGACGTTCTCCCCTGGATGGGCATGGGGAACCCCCCGAGACCCTAATAGAGGATAAAGCGGAAGATAATGGATGGATGGATGGATGGAAATTGCCCCATATAGAGAAAACAGCAGCAGCAGCAGAGGAAACATCCCGCCGTCAGATTCCCAAAACAGACATCAGGATGAGGAGACATGGTGGTGAAGTCATCACTGCTGAGAGAAGAGGCCTGTATGAAGCGCAAGAGCACCTCCAACAGGCAGCATGAGCTATTGCACCCAAGAGAGAAAAGGAAGGGAGAAAAGAGGGGGGGAAAGGTGCACCACCACCCTGCACTGAACACCACCATCATACACCCTGCACTGAACACCACCATCATACACCCTGCACTGACTGAACACCACCATCCTACACCCTGCACTGAACACCACCATCATACACCCTGCACTGACTGAACACCACCATCATACACCCTGCACTGAACACCACCATCATACACCCTGCACTGAACACCACCATCATACACCCTGCACTGACTGAACACCACCATCATACACCCTGCACTGAACACCACCATCCTACACCCTGCACTGAACACCACCATCATACACCCTGCACTGAACACCACCATCCTACACCCTGCACTGAACACCCTGCACCCTGACACACCATCCTACACCCTGCACTGAACACCACCACCCTACACCCTGCACTGAACACCACCATCCTACACCCTGCTCACTGACACACCACCATCATAGACCCTGCACTGAACACACATCATAGACCCTGCACTGAACACCACCATCATAGACCCTGCACTGAACACCACCATCCTACACCCTGCACTGAACACCACCATCCTACACCCTGCACTGAACACCACCATCCTACACCCTGCACTGAACACCACCATCCTACGCCCTGCACTGAACACCACCATCCTACACCCTGCACTGAACACCACCATCATACACCCTGCACTGAACACCACCATCCTAGACCCTGCACTGAACACCACCATCATACACCCTGCACTGAACACCACCATCATACACCCTGCACTGAACACCACCATCATACACCCTGCACTGAACACCACCATCCTACACCCTGCACTGAACACCACCATCCTACACCCTGCACTGAACATCACCATCCTACACCCTGCACTGAACACCACCACCCTACACCCTGCACTGAACACCACCATCCTACACCCTGCACTGAACACCACCATCATACACCCTGCACTGAACACCACCATCCTAGACCCTGCACTGAACACCACCATCATACACCCTGCACTGAACACCACCACCCTACACCCTGCACTGAACACCACCATCATACACCCTGCACTGAACACCACCATCATACACCCTGCACTGAACACCACCATCATACACCCTGCACTGAACACCACCATCATACACCCTGTACTGAACACCACCATCCTAGACCCTGCACTGAACACCACCATCCTACACCCTGCACTGAACACCACCATCCTACACCCTGCACTGAACACCACCATCCTACACCCTGCACTGAACACCACCATCCTACACCCTGCACTGAACACCACCATCATACACCCTGCACTGAACACCACCATCATAGACCCTGCACTGAACACCACCATCCTACACCCTGCACTGAACACCACCATCCTACACCCTGCACTGAACACCACCATCCTACACCCTGCACTGAACACCACCACACTACACTCTGCTCTGACTGAACACCACCATCCTACACCCTGCACTGAAAACCACCATCCTACACCCTGCACTGAACACCACCATCATAGACCCTGCACTGAACACCACCATAATACACCCTGCACTGAACACCACCATCCTACACCCTGCACTGAACACCACCATCATACACCCTGCACTGAACACCACCATCATACACCCTGCACTGAACACCACCATCATACACCCTGCACTGAACACCACCATCCTACACCCTGCACTGAACACCACCATCCTACACCCTGCACTGAACACCACCATCATACACCCTGCACTGAACACCACCATCATACACCATGCACTGAACACCACCATCCTACACCCTGCACTGAACACCACCATCCTACACCCTGCATTGAACATCACCATCCTACACCCTGCACTGAACACCACCATCATAGACCCTGCACTGAACACCACCATCCTACACCCTGCACTGAACACCACCATCCTACACCCTGCACTGAACACCACCATCATACACCATGCACTGAACACCACCATCCTACACCCTGCACTGAACACCACCATCATACACCCTGCACTGAACACCACCATCATAGACCCTGCACTGAACACCACCATCATACACCCTGCACTGAACACCACCATCCTACACCCTGCACTGAACACCACCATCATACACCCTGCACTGAACACCACCATCATACACCCTGCACTGAACACCACCATCATAGACCCTGCACTGAACACCACCATCCTAGACCCTGCACTGAACACCACCATCATACACCCTGCACTGAACACCACCACCCTACACCCTGCACTGAACACCACCATCATACACCCTGCACTGAACACCACCATCATACACCCTGCACTGAACACCACCATCCTAGACCCTGCACTGAACACCACCATCCTACACCCTGCACTGAACACCACCATCCTACACCCTGCACTGAACACCACCATCCTACGCCCTGCACTGAACACCACCATCCTACGCCCTGCACTGAACACCACCATCCTACGCCCTGCACTGAACACCACCATCATACACCCTGCACTGAACACCACCATCCTAGACCCTGCACTGAACACCACCATCTTACACCCTGCACTGAACACCATCATCATACGCCCTGCACTGAACACCACCATCATACACCCTGCACTGAACACCACCACCCTACACTCTGCACTGAACACCACCACCCTACACCCTGCACTGAACATCACCATCCTACACCCTGCACTGAACACCACCACCCTACACCCTGCACTGAACACCACCATCCTACACCCTGCACTGAACACCACCATCATACACCCTGCACTGAACACCACCATCCTAGACCCTGCACTGAACACCACCATCATACACCCTGCACTGAACACCACCACCCTACACCCTGCACTGAACACCACCATCATACACCCTGCACTGAACACCACCATCATACACCCTGCACTGAACACCACCATCCTAGACCCTGCACTGAACACCACCATCCTACACCCTGCACTGAACACCACCATCCTACACCCTGCACTGAACACCACCATCATACACCATGCACTGAACACCACCATCCTACACCCTGCACTGAACACCACCATCATACACCCTGCACTGAACACCACCATCATAGACCCTGCACTGAACACCACCATCATACACCCTGCACTGAACACCACCATCCTACACCCTGCACTGAACACCACCATCATACACCCTGCACTGAACACCACCATCATACACCCTGCACTGAACACCACCATCATAGACCCTGCACTGAACACCACCATCCTACACCCTGCACTGAACACCACCATCCTACACACTGCACTGACTAAACATCACCATCCTACACCCTGCACTGAACACCACCATCATAGACCCTGCACTGAACATCACCATCATAGACCCTGCACTGAACATCACCATCATAGACCCTGCACTGAACACCACCATCATAGACCCTGCACTGAACACCACCATCATAGACCCTGCACTGAACACCACCATCATAGACCCTGCACTGAACACCACCATCATAGACCCTGCACTGAACACCACCATCCTACACCCTGCACTAAACACCACCATCATACACCCTGCACTGACTGAACATCACCATCCTACACCCTGCACTGAACACCACCATCATACACCCTGCACTGAACACCACCATCATACACCCTGCACTGAACACCACCATCCTACACCCTGCACTGAACACCACCATCCTACACACTGCACTGACTAAACATCACCATCCTACACCCTGCACTGAACACCACCACCCTACACCCTGCACTGAACACCACCATCATAGACCCTGCACTGAACACCACCATCATAGACCCTGCACTGAACACCACCATCATACACCCTGCACTGAACACCACCATCCTACACCCTGCACTGAACATCACCATCATACACCCTGCACTGAACACCACCATCATACACCCTGCACTGAACACCACCATCATACACCCTGCACTGAACACCACCATCATAGGCCCTGCACTGAACACCACCATCCTACACCCTGCACTGAACACCACCATCATAGACCCTGCACTGAACACCACCATCCTACACCCTGCACTGAACACCACCATCATACACCCTGCACTGAACACCACCATCCTACACCCTGCACTGAACACCACCACCCTACACCCTGCACTGAACACCACCATCCTACACCCTGCACTGAACACCACCATCCTACACCCTGCACTGAACACTACCATCATACACCCTGCACTGAACACCACCATCATACACCCTGCACTGAACACCACCATCCTACACCCTGCACTGAACATCACCATCATACACCCTGCACTGAACATCACCATCATAGACCCTGCACTGAACACCACCATCATAGACCCTGCACTGAACACCACCATCATAGACCCTGCACTGAACACCACCATCATAGACCCTGCACTGAACACCACCATCATAGACCCTGCACTGAACATCACCATCATAGACCCTGCACTGAACATCACCATCATAGACCCTGCACTGAACACCACCACCCTACACTCTGCTCTGACTGAACACCACCATCCTACACCCTGCACTGAACACCACCATCCTACACCCTGCACTGAACACCACCATCATAGACCCTGCACTGAACACCACCATCCTACACCCTGCACTGAACACCACCATCCTACGCCCTGCACTGAACACCACCATCCTACACCCTGCACTGAACACCACCATCATACACCCTGCACTGAACACCACCATCATAGACCCTGCACTGAACACCACCATCATACACCCTGCACTGAACACCACCATCATACACACTGCACTGAACACCACCACCCTACACCCTGCACTGAACACCACCATCATAGACCCTGCACTGAACACCACCATCATAGACCCTGCAATGAACACCACCATCATACACACTGCACTGAACACCACCATCATACACCCTGCACTGAACATCATCATCCTAGACCCTGCACTGAACACCACCATCATAGACCCTGCACTGAACACCACCATCATAGACCCTGCACTGAACACCACCATCATAGACCCTGCACTGAACATCACCATCATAGACCCTGCACTGAACATCACCATCATAGACCCTGCACTGAACACCACCATCCTACACCCTGCACTGAACACCACCATCATACACCCTACACTGAACATCATCATCCTAGACCCTGCACTGAACACCACCATCTTACACCCTGCACTGAACACCACCATCCTAGACCCTGCACTGAACACCACCATCCTAGACCCTGCACTGAACACCACCATCCTACACCCTGCACTGAACACCACCATCCTACACCCTGCACTGAACACCACCATCATACACCCTGCACTGAACACCACCATCCTACACCCTGCACTGAACACCATCATCATACACCCTGCACTGAACACCACCATCCTACACCCTGCACTGAACACCACCATCCTACACCCTGCACTGAACACCACCACCCTACACTCTGCTCTGACTGAACACCACCATCCTACACCCTGCACTGAACACCACCATCCTACACCCTGCACTGAACACCACCATCATAGACCCTGCACTGAACACCACCATAATACACCCTGCACTGAACACCACCATCCTACACCCTGCACTGAACACCACCATCCTACACCCTGCACTGAACACCACCATTCAAGGCTGAATTCAAGGCTGCCCACCGAGCCGGGCATGTGGGCTCACTTCTCCAGTGCATGTGTGTGTGTGTGTGTGTGTATGTGTGTGTGTGTGTTTCACTGCATGGATGGGTTAAATGTGGAGGACAAATTGCACAGTAGACAAAATAAATCACTTTATCACTTAAACCCTTTAGTGTAAATAACTTTTGCTTGGATGATCAACGTGTGTGTATAAGTGTGATCTAAACTGTGCTGATGCTCCCAACCTGCTTGTTCAACACCGTGCACCAACAGCAGGATGTGTTTATCCACCTGACCCACTGGTCTTGAACCCTCCAGAGACCCCCGAGCGCCCTGCAAAAAAATGAATGAATTAATTAAAAAATTTTAAATAAAAAAATTGACAACCACATATAAACTCAGCACTTGTTTTAGTGGGTACTCCTCATGTTTTAACACTAACAGTCCATTTAATTACTTTCTAAGTATATATACAGTATTTGGCTGTATGGGACCACAACCCTATTTTTAAAACAATAAGTCAATAATGGCGTTCAGTTCTACCCCCTGGATCTATACCAACCCCCACCGGGAGGAGTCCTTACTCACTGAATACTATGCGCGTGTAATGAGTCCATATGAAATACACATCTGTCATAATGATATGGAAACATGTTTATAGTCTGAAACTGTTTGAAAATGCAGGAGCGGCATGGTGGCTTAGTAGTTAGCATGTTCTCCTCTCAGCACTAGGGATTCCCAGTTCGAATCCCCATCTGGGTGGAGTTTCCATGTTCTTCCCATGTCCGCGTGGGTTTCTTCCAGGTTCTCCGGTTTCCTCCCACAGTCCAAAAACATGGATCAAGTCAATTGAGTTCTCCAAATTGCCCCATATAGAGTGTGTTTGTCTGTGTGAGTGAGTGTGCCCAGCGATAAATTGGCGTCCTGTCCTGGGTGTATCTGCCCAGCGCACGAAACGTTCTCCCCTGGATGGGCATGGGAAACCCCCCCCCGTGACCCTAGTAGAGGATTAAGCGGAAGATAATGGATGGATGGTGATTTGAAAATGCTTTATATACTGTGCTGTGTATATGGAGGGTGTCCTAATACTTCGGAACACATGTAGGTGACTGACTACCTGCAGGGGGAATTGTACCATTAGATCTTCAGGGACGAGCGGCTCCTGGCTGCGGGACAAACCCAGCGAGCGAGACGGATGGACACTTCCATCAGGGTCGCTGTACTTTCCTGTCTGAGATGTTTCTGAGAGTCTGAGCAGAAAGATGGGGAAAAAGAAACATAGTCGATTTACTGTTTACATTTACATTGCATTTGATCATTTAGCAGATGCTTTTATCTAAAGCGACTTACAAGGTGAGCACAGGGTTAATCACAACATCCCTGGAGCAATGAGGGTTAAGGGTCTTACTCAAGGACCCACATTGGTAACTTCAGTGGACCTGGGCTTTGAACCACCAACCTTCAGATTGATAGCCCAACACCCTTAACACTGAGCTACCGCATCCCCACCCCCTACATTTACGTTTAGTCATTTAGCAGACCCTTTTATCCAAACTTACAAATGAGAACACCACAAGTCAGAAGCCATGGAGAAAACCAACTAAACTGTAAATTCATCAAACCTGATTGTTATTCGATGCTGCGCCCCCCCCCTCCCTTTTTTTTTTCTACAACAGGTATTTGTTAAAGAGATGCATCTTCAGTAGTTTTTAAAACTGTTTAGTGATTCTGCCTTACGGACAGAGTTGGGAAGAACGTTCCACCATTTTGCAGTGGTGAACGCCACGGAGTGAGAATTAGCTCCTCGGTGAGGTGGAACCGCCAGGCGGCAATCATCACTGGAGCGAAGTGAACGAGTCGGAGTGTATTTTAAAAAGATAGAGTGAAGGTAGGAGGGGGAAGATCCAGAAATGGTTCTGTATGCCAGAGTCAGTGGCTTGTACTGAATGCAGCAGCTACAGGGAGCCAATGGAGGGAAGTGAGTAATGGAGTGACATGAGTTCTCTTGGGCGGGTTGAACACGAGTCGGGCTGCAGAGTTCTGAATTAGTTGTAGAGGTCTGATTGTGGAAGCTGGGAGAGCGGCAAGTAGCGCATTACAATAATCAAGCCGGGATAGGACTAGGACTTGAACAAGCAGTTGGGTAGCATGTTCAGTCAAAAAGGGTCTGATCTTCCTTATGTTGTAAAGAAGGAATCTGCAGGAACGGGCGGTTTTGAGAACATGATCAGAGAGTTTAAGGTGGGAGTCTATTGTGAAACCCAAGGTTCCGGAGCGAATCGGTTGGGGAGATTGTGGAGCCATCAATTTGGAAGGTCAGGTCGTGGTGGATTGAGGGTTTAGCTGGGATAATGAGAAGCTCTGTTTTTTCTAAGTTTAATTTGAGATGACGGGCCTTCATCCAGACAGATATGTCGGTGAACCCCCTGTTTAGAAATAAGGCTCTCTCATTTTCACCAAAATTTTAAATATAAGCCCTTAAAACGAGGCCCTTAACCCGACTGCTCCCGGGGGCTGGATGATGCCCGAGCATGTGCTCGGACCCTGCTCATCAAGTTGGCGCACTTTGCTCTGCAAAATGATGCAATGAATAATAACACGGGTAGTTCCAGTCCTGAAATCTGATTGGCTGTGCTGTTTTTATTTTTGTTGGCCGTGTCATTATTGAGATCACATTCGTATCGATGTGTGATATACAATACATTATTTTAAATCACGTACCATAAATGGAAACATTAATATTCCTGACAAACAACCTGTTGAGGATGTTGTTCATATATTGTGTTCCATCACATGGCCACTAGATGGCGTTTTTTATTGCTAGCAAAACCTATTATTAGGTATAGTGTTTCTCTATGATCAACGTATACTTTAAAAACCGGACTGGATTACTCACCGAAGAACAGTTTATTAATATTTCAGTGTTAATTAGGTAGTTTTAAATTTCATTTTCACCTCTTTCCCATAATTTATTTACAATAATACACAACCTTGAGTTCCTTGGTGCTTTGAGAAAACAGTTACAAACACACCATAATAAAAAAAAACAAGTTTTGATTCGTAAACGTGTTTATTTGATTAATAAACTGGTCTTCCGTGATGTAATCTAGTCTGGTTTTTACAGCTAACACTGACCCTGAGCAACAGGATTCCCTTTATTTTATTTTTTTTTTTTTGAACAAACACTGCCATCTAGTGGGCAAATCATAGAACGCAGTTCATAAAAAAAACGATTAGATGAGATAAAATAAGATAATCCTTGGGACCTATTAGTCCCAAAATAGGCAGCACGGTGGCTTAGTGGTTAGCATGTTCTCCTCTCAGCGCTGGGGATTCCCGGTTCGAATACACATATGGTGGGGTTTCCATGTTCTCCCCGTGTCCCCGTGGGTTTCCTCCGGGTTCTCCGGTTTCCTCCCACAGTCCAAAAACGTGGATCAAGTCAATTGAATTCTCCATATTGCCCCATATAGAGTGTGTCTGTGTGAGTGAGTGTGTGCTCAGTGATAGATTGGTGTCCTGTACTGGGTCTATCTGCCCAGCGCCCGAGACGGTCTCCCCTGGATGGGCATGGGGAACCCCCCCCGCGACCCTAATAGAGGATAAAGCGGGAGATAATGGATGGATGGACATACAAAAATAAAAATTAAATAGAATAAAAAACGACTCAATAATGTACATGGCATATAAATGTATTGTATATCATGCAATGAAACGAATAAGAATGAATGAGTGAAGCACCCCATTTTTTTAAACCAATACGGCACTCGAGGATGTGTTTTTCATTGTTGTGATTAAACCATCAGTACTCCGCTACATGTTGTGCCTAACAACACCTCTTTCCCAGGATTTAATCACAATAATTCACGCCCTCGTAGCTTTTGTGCATGTCACGGGAGCATTCCAATTAAATCCGAAACAACTAGCGAAAACAGAGACGTAATCGCACACCAAATCCGGTGATGTCTGAAGTTATCAAAGGCCTTAATAAAGTGAAGATGGGAACGTTTTAGGAAGGGCTTAGAAGATTTTATTCATACAGCATCTTTAGCCACAGAGATCTGTCACAGAGATTTCACAGTGTGAGTAAAAGCTGATTTTTAAATGAATAACGAAAGGAAACAGTAAAGGAGGTGAAAAGCTAGGCAGTGTGAGCGTTCAATAAACCGTGCTTCCACTTCTACAATACAAAGTTCTAAAGTTCTAATAGAGCTCTAAGTGCCTCCACCAATCTGCTGCACCACACCGTGCAAAAGGTAGAAGACGAGACATGTCACAGTTTCTGTTCGGTTTGGTTTTTATACAAATGATTAATGGCTTCATTACGCCTTCCTGTTTCTGGAGAGACGAAGCGCAGGCAGTAAAAGCCGATGATAAGGTCACGAGACTGTTGTCAGGGTGAACGGTTATATTTAGCAGTGCTGAAAACAAATCTCCAAATACCTCAGAGTTCATTGGCATCGGGTTCGACATGTCCTGATTAAGACCCAATTTCCAAGATTCTAGGTTGATCCCCTTTTCAAGCCTTCCACACTTCCTGAACAAGAGAACTGTTCTAGTTTTAGTTCCGTCGTATCGCACAGCCTGGCCTTCAGTAATGCTCCGTCTGAATGAATCCACTCGTCAATAACTGTTTAGATCTATCAGAACCATCTTATTGCGTGGAAATGCAATAAAAAGAGCCATTGCATCACAGATAGGATAACTTTTGTAGTCCATCCATCCATCATCTTCCGCTTTATCCTATTAGGGTCACGGGGGGGGGGGGTTCCCCATGCCCATCCAGAAGAGAAAGTTTCGGGCGCTAGGCAGATACACCCAGGACAGGGCGCCAGTCTATCGCTGGGCACACACTCACTCACTCACACAGACATACACACTCTATATGGGTAATTTGGAAAATTCAATTGACGTGATCCATGTTTTTGGACTGTGGGAGGAAACCGGAGAACCCGGAGGAAACCCACGCGGACACGGGGAGAACATGGAAACTCCACCCAGATTGGGATTCGAACCGGGAATCCCTAGCACTAAACCACTAAGCCACCGTTCCGCCCACTGATTCATAAATCATCTTATTTCATTATCTTTCCCTTTATCCTCTACTAGGGTCGTGGGGAGGGGGGTTCTCCATGCCCATCCAGGGGAGAACGTCTCGGGCGCTGGGCAGATACACCCAGGACAGGGCGCCAATCCATCGCTGGGCACACACTCACTCACACAGACACACTCTATATGGGGCAATTTGGAGAACTCAATTGACGTGATCCATGTTTTTGGACTGTGGGAGGAAACCGGAGAACCCGGAGGAAACCCACACGGACACGAGGAGAACATGGAGACTCCCCCTGGTGACCAATGATGAAAAATGCTGTAATAAGAAAATACACATCAGGAAGTGGTGCAACCGAGGGAAACGCTATGAAAGAAAGTGGACAGACCATTTGGATTATATAATTAACATTCCCCATGCCCATCCAGGGGAGAACGTTTCGGGCGCTGGGCAGATACACCCAGGACAGGGCGCCAGTATATCACTGGACACACACTCACTCACACAAACACACTCTATATGGGGCAATTTGGAGAACTCAATTGATCTTGATCCATGTTTTTGGACTTTGGGAGGAAACCACTGAGTAGGTGTAATTTTAGATGCTGTTACACCATTCATTCATTCATTCATTCATTCATTATCTCCCGCTTTATCCTCTATTAGGGTCGCGGTGGGGTTCCCCATGCCCATCCAGGGGAGAACGTCTCTGGCGCTGGGCAGATAGACCCAGGACAGGGCGCCAATCTATCGCTGGGCACACACTCACTCACACAAACACACTCTATATGGGGCAATTTGGAGAACTCAATTGATCTTGATCCATGTTTTTGGACCGTGGGAGGAAACCGGAGAACCCGGAGGAAACCCACGCGGACACGGGGAGAACATGGAAACTCCACCCAGATTGGGATTCGAACCGGGAATCGCCAGCGCTGAGAGGAGAACATGCCAACCGTCCTAAAATCAGTCTGTGATTCGGATATTTTCCGGTTCTCCACTGATTCACGGCACAGTTTTCGAATTCAAATTTGAAACTACTAAATCCAATAAATGGTCCGTAACGTAGTCGCGCACTGACCTGAGGTAGAAGACGGACTTGGTGGTGCGCTCCTGATACACGAACATGTACTTGCGGTTGACGACGCAGAAGGCACTCAGGACGGAACGCAGAGCCTGCATTGCTGAAAGTGCAACAATCGTTAATTGCGTCGCCCGGCGCTTCAGCCTAACGAGTTTAATAACCAACGTGATAAAAAATGAAAATTAAAAACAGCAGGCAGTTTGGGAACATCATTAACACCTGGACGGTGCGAGATCCATCAACCACCCGGACGCTTATTACTCCTCGGTGACACAACAACCTAGTTCTGCTCACGCAACGACATCGGTCATCATAACGAGCATCGGCGCGTGGACGGCCGCGGGTCGCTCACCTCGTGCGACCCCCATGTTGGGCCCCATCTTCAGCCGGGGGTGGATTTGGATGATGGTGCTCCACACCACGTCGCACGCAAAGTGCCCAGGCATGAAGTGCATAGTGGCAGCCAGGTAGTCCCGCGGCTGATAGCTCTCATCTGCATTATAGTCTGTACAACGGATGAGGGACAGAAGGAGGTAAAGGACGAGGAGGTGCAGAGGTTAGGAAACCAGAGACATGGACATCAGAAGAGCAGAAGACAAAACAGAAACAGATACGGACCAATTAAAAGAGACTAAAACACTAGAACTTTATTAACAGGCAAGAATAAAAGAAAGTGTTTCAATATTTCACGGTGGCTTAGTGGTTAGAACGTTCTCCTCTCAGCACTAGGTACTCCCGGTTCGAATCCCCATCTGGGCGGAGTTTCCATGTTCTCCCCGTGTCCGCGTGGGTTTCCTCCAGGTTCTCCGGTTTGCTTCCACAGTCCAAAAACATGGATCAAGTCAATTGAGTTCTCAAACATTGCCCCATATAGAGTGTGCCTGTGTGAGTGAGTGTGTGCCCAGTGATGGATTGGCGCCCTGTCCTGGGTGTATCTGCCCAGCGCCCAAGACGTTCTTCCCTGGATGGGCATGGGGAACCCCCCACCACACACACCACCACCCTAATAGAGGATGGAGCGGAAGATATTGGATATTGGATGGATGGAAACATTGACAGTTGGTGTATGTCTTTTTTTTACTATTTTTATTCTCTGCTTAGTCCATCCTTCCGCTTAATCCTCTACTACAGTTACGGGCGGGTTCCACATGCTCATCTAAGGGAGAACATTTGGGGCACTGGGCAGATACACCCAGGACATGGCACTAATCTATTGCTGGGCACACACACACACAATATATATATATATATATATATATATATATATATATATATATATATATATATATATATAATATATAGTTCGCCTCTCAGCGCTAGGGATTCCCGGTTCGAATCCCCATCTGGGTGGAGTTTCCATGTTCTCCCCGTGTCTGCGTGGGTTTCCTCCGGGTTCTCCGGTTTCCTCCCACAGTCCAAAAACATGGATCAAGGTCAATTGAGTTCTCAAACATTGCCCCATATAGAATGTGTGTGTGAGTGAGTGTGTGCCCAGTGATGGATTGGCGCCCTGTCCTGGGTCTGTCTGCCCAGCGCCTGAGATGTTCTCCCCTGGATGGGCATGTGGAACCCCACCGCGACCCTAATAGAGGATAAAGCGGGAGATAATGAATGAATGAATGTATGGTGTAACAGCATCTAAAATTACGCCTACTCAGCGCTGGGGATCCAGGTTCGAATCCCAACCTGGGTGGAGCTTCCAATGTTCACCCCATATCCCCCGTGAGTTTCCTCCGGGTTCTCCGGGTTCTCCGGTCCCCCCCCCCCCCCATGACAGTAGTAGAGGATTAAGCGAAAGATAATAAATGATTTAATAAATGATAGTTCTCCGGTTTCCTCCCACAGTCCAAAAACATGGATTCAGGTCCAAATTGCCCCATATATTGTGTGTTTGACTGAGTAAGAGTGTGCCCTGCAATAAATTGGTGCCCTGAAACGTTCTCCTCTGGATGAGCATGGAGAACCGAACCCCCCCCCCCCCCATGACAGTAGGAGAGGATTAAGCGAAAGATAATAAATGATTTAATGAACTAGAAGGCAGCACGGTGGCTTAGTGGTTGGCATGTTCTCCTCTCAGCGCTGGGGATCCAGGTTGAATCCCCATCTGGGTAGAGTTTCCACGTTCTCCCCGTGTCTGTGTGGGTTTCCTCCGGGTTCTCCGGTTTCCTCCCACAGTCCAAAAACATGGATTCAGGAGAAATTAAAGGGTCCAAATTGCCTCATATATAGTGTGTTTGTCTGAGTAAGAGTGTGCCCTGCAATAAATTGGTGCCCTGAAACGTTCTCCCCTGGATGAGCATGGAGAACCCCCCCCCCCCCCCATGACAGTTGAAGAGGATTAAGCGAAAGATAATAAATGATTTAATGAACTAGAAGGCAGCACAGTGGCTTAGTGGTTAGCATGTTCTCCTCTCAGCGCTGGGGATCCAGGTTCGAATACCAATCTGGGTGGAGTTTCCACGTTCTCCCCGTTCTCACTAAATAAATCCTTAAAGCGGACTCTTTACCGTCGGAGTTCGCTGCTCTCTGTCTGTAAAGAGACTCGGTCTTCCAGATGTCCTCCTCACTTTCAGCAACCAGAAGGGAGTTACACACATGGCTGTCATGCAGGTCCTGCAGCAGGAGGCGCTGTGATGGGAGAACAGGGGTTAAGATCACTGGATCTGGATCATTAGAGCCTTTAGATTAAGACTGAAGCAAGCGGACTCAAAGAAGCTTAAAGTATAATTTACATTTTTCTTATTTATAAATGATTTATTCACTGGATCAGATCAAAGTGATTTCTGTGATTTGTCCACACAAGGACAAATACCAAGGACTTAAAAACAATAACAAATAAAAGAACATCAAAAAATGAAAAGCTAAGGTTTGTGAACAAATGGTGTCTCTGAGTGTCCACATACTTTTGGACCCATGTCCCTGGGCATCGACATACTTTTGGACCCACGTTCCTGGGTGTCCAAATACTTTTGGACCCACGTCCCTGGGCATCCACATACTTTTGGACCCACGTCCCTGGGCGTCCACATACTTTTGGACCCACGTCCCTGGGCGTCCACATACTTTTGGACCCACGTCCCTGGGCGTCCACATACTTTTGGACCCACGTCCCTGGGCGTCCACATACTTTTGGACCCACGTCCCTGGGCGTCCACATACTTTTGGACCCACGTCCCTGGGCGTCCACATACTTTTGGACCCACGTCCCTGGGCGTCCACATACTTTCGGACCCACGTCCCTGTGTTTTTACATAACTTTGGACCCACGTCCCTGTGTTTTTACATAACTATGGACCCACGTCCCTGTGTTTTTACAGAACTTTGGACCCACGTCCCTGTGTTTTTACATAACGTTGGACCCACGTCCCTGTGTTTTTACGTAACTATGGACCCACGTCCCTGTGTTTTTACGTAACTATGGACCCACGTCCCTGTGTTTTTACAGAACTTTGGACCCACGTCCCTGTGTTTTTACATAACTTCGGACCCACGTCCCTGTGTTTTTACGTAAACTTCCTGTGTTTTTACATAACTTCGGACCCACGTCCCTGTGTTTTTACATAACTTCGGACCCACGTCCCTGTGTTTTTACAGAACTTCGGACCCACGTCCCTGTGTTTTTACATAACTTCGGACCCACGTCCCTGTGTTTTTACATAACTATGGACCCACGTCCCTGTGTTTTTACGTAACTTCGGACCCACGTCCCTGTGTTTCTACATAACTTCGGACCCACGTCCCTGTGTTTTTACGTAACTTCGGACCCACGTCCCTGTGTTTTTACGTAACTTCGGACCCACGTCCCTGTGTTTTTACGTAACTTCGGACCCACGTCCCTGTGTTTTTACGTAACTATGGACCCACGTCCCTGTGTTTTTACATAACTTCGGACCCACGTCCCTGTGTTTTTACATAACTTCGGACCCACGTCCCTGTGTTTTTACGTAACTTCGGACCCACGTCCCTGTGTTTTTACGTAACTTCGGACCCACGTCCCTGTGTTTTTACGTAACTTCGGACCCACGTCCCTGTGTTTTTACATAACTTGGACCCACGTCCCTGTGTTTTTACATAACTATGGACCCACGTCCCTGTGTTTTTACATAACTATGGACCCACGTCCCTGTGTTTTTACATAACTTTGGACCCACGTCCCTGTGTTTTTACATAACTTTGGACCCACGTCCCTGTGTTTTTACATAACTATGGACCCACGTCCCTGTGTTTTTACGTAACTTCGGACCCACGTCCCTGTGTTTTTACATAACTTCGGACCCACGTCCCTGTGTTTTTACATACTTCGGATACACTTTCGGACCCACGTCCCTGTGTTTTTACTTTGGACCCACGTAACTTCGGACCCACGTCCCTGTGTTTTTACGTAACTTCGGACCCACGTCCCTGTGTTTTTACATAACTTCGGACCCACGTCCCTGTGTTTTTACATAACTTCGGACCCACGTCCCTGTGTTTTTACAGAACTATGGACCCACGTCCCTGTGTTTTTACATAACTTTGGACCCACGTCCCTGTGTTTTTACATAACTATGGACCCACGTCCCTGTGTTTTTACAGAACTTTGGACCCACGTCCCTGTGTTTTTACATAACTTCGGACCCACGTCCCTGTGTTTTTACATAACTATGGACCCACGTCCCTGTGTTTTTACAGAACTATCAGACCCACGTCCCTGTTTTTTTACCCACGTCCCTGTGTTTTTACAGAACTTTGGACCCACGTCCCTGTGTTTTTACATAACTTCGGACCCACGTCCCTGTGTTTTTACATAACTTCGGACCCACGTCCCTGTGTTTTTACATAACTTCGGACCCACGTCCCTGTGTTTTTACATAACTTTGGACCCACGTCCCTGTGTTTTTACATAACTTCGGACCCACGTCCCTGTGTTTTTACATAACTTCGGACCCACGTCCCTGTGTTTTTACATAACTTTCAGGACCCACGTCCCTGTGTTTTTACATAACTATGGACCCACGTCCCTGGCTTCAGTGGTCCACCCAGCCACGGTGGGGATCAAGTTCATTTTAACTTACCTGATTTACTCTTCGGCAGATTTTTCCAATCTCCACCACGATGAGCTGATGAAGACGCAGGTACTCAAACATCTCCCCCTCGTCCTCTTCTCCCTCCTGCCCTTCCCGTCCTCCATTAACACTCCTGATACAAAAAAAAAATCCCATCCATGATTTCCATGACAACCACTCACAGAAAAACACAGTTCCTAACGACAGACACCATGCACCGTCCACAAACCTCCAGTCTCTCAGTCGACATGGAGACAAAGGACCAAAAAAATGTTTTTTTTCTCGATTTTTTTAACTGTGCACCATGTTTACCCCCCCCCCCCCCAGACCCTGTGATCCCAACTCCCATCAGTATTAATTACTGAGGATGTCACCACAGTGTAACCACAAACAGGCTGATGGCTGGTGCAACCGACCTGGAGTGAGAGAACACCTCCAAGCGGTCATTTCGGATTTGGACGATGAGCCAGAAATCGGGCATCAGAGGCTTGTGGGTCTCCTGATCATCCATCGTGGGTCCGTCACACTCCGAATCGCTGCTCCCCCCATCATACCCTGAAGCACAAACGCAACATGGCTCCACATCAACACGGTCACTTTGAAGCTCAGAGTCCCTGAGTGCGATG
This sequence comes from Corydoras sp. C115, assembly GCA_019802505.1. NCBI lineage: Eukaryota > Metazoa > Chordata > Actinopteri > Siluriformes > Callichthyidae > Corydoras > Corydoras sp. C115. The sequence goes on along the minus strand of JAFMOC010000178.1, from coordinate 1,642,158 downwards.
TCAGCGCCGTTACCCAGCATGTCCGAGTCCAGGCTGCCCTGACTGGAGACGACGCTCTGAACCCGACTCTGCCGCTGCCTCCCGCTGCCTGAGCACACCAACAGGGGGAAGGACATTCACATGAATCATTTACATTTCCATTTAGTCATTTAGCAGACACGTTTATACCAAAGCGACTTACAAATGAGAACACCACAAGTCAGAAGCCATGGAGAAAACCAACTATACTGTAAATTCATCAAACCTGATTGTTATTCGATGCTGCGGCCCTTCCCCCCCCCCCCCCCTTTTTTTTCCCTTTACAACAGGCATTTGTTAAAGAGATGGGTCTTAAGTAGTTTCTTAAAACCGTTTAGTGATTCTGCCTCATGGACAGAGTTGGGAAGAACGTTCCACCATTTTGCAGTGGTGAACGCCACGGAGTGAGAATTAGCTCCTCGGTGAGGTGGAACCGCCAGACGGCGATCATCGCTGGAGCGAAGTGAACGAGTCGGAGTGTATTTTGAAAAGATAGAGTGACGGTAAGAGGGGGCAGATCCAGAAATGGTTCTGTATGCCAGAGTCAGTGACTTGTACTGAATGCGAGCAGCTACAGGAAGCCAATGGAGGGAAGTGAGTAATGGCGTGACATGAGTTCTCTTGGGCGGGTTGAACACGAGTCGGGCTGCAGAGTTCTGAATTAGTTGTAGAGGTCTGATTGTGGAAGCTGGGAGACCGGCGAGTAACGCATTACAATAATCAAGGACGAGGGCTTGAACAAGCAGTTGGGTAGCATGTTCAGTCAAAAAGGGTCTGATCTTCCTGATGTTGTAAAGAAGGAATCTACAGGAACGGGCGGTTTTGAGAACATGATCAGAGAGTTTAAGGTGGGAGTCTATTGTGAACCCAAGGTTCCGGACCGAATCGGTTGGGGAGATTGTGGAGCCATCAATTTGGAAGGTCAGGTTGTGATGGATTGAGGGTTTAGCTGGGATAATGAGAAGCTCTGTTTTTTCTAAGTTTAATTTGAGATGACGGCCTTCATCCAGACAGATATGTCGGTGAGGCAGGCAGATACCCGATTTGAGATGGTGGTGTCGTCAGGGGCAAAAGACAGATGAAGTGATGATGAGTGTCATCAGCATAGCAGTGGTAAGAGAAACCATGCGTCTGGATGACTGTGCCAGTGATGTCATGTAAAGTGAGAAGAGGAGAGGACCGAGTACAGAGCCCTGAGGCACACCAGTACGTACTTGTCAAAGTAAAAAATACTTTATAGAAATTCAGTAATAATACTGAATTTCACCATTTCATAAACGCTTTAATCACAATCACCCGTAAAGTACCACCACCCTGTGGCCACTATGCTGTGTCTGATCCACTGGTAGCACCACAACACAGACTAACACAGCACCACCCCCATGTCAGCGTCACTGCAGTACTGAGAATCATCCACCACCCTAATAATTCCAGTTCTGTCCATTGTCCTGATCATCAGAGTACAGAGTAAAGCCGACTAACCAAGATTTGGAGAGAGGACAGATGGACTACAGAATGCAACTGTAGAACTACAAAGCCCATCATGATCAGTGGAGCTGATGTAATGGAAGGTGAGAGTATAAATATGAAGGTGTATCTAATAAAGTGGCCGGGGAGTATTAGAAAAAGCTGTGTTGTATCGTGGGCATTGTCTCCGTGTCCCCTGTTCTGTCTCACCGTGTGAACTGGACTGCACGATCTCGGCCAGGCTGATACCAGACGTGGTTTTGGAAGGGGGAGGAGTCTGGTCTGCGTTGCTGCCCAGCGGCTGGGTGGTGCTCTGAGAGTGGGCGTCGTCACCGGGCGCCGCTTCCAGCGAGTCGCTGACCTCCTCCTTGGGTGCGACCTCGGGCCTGGGTTCGTCCTCCTGAAGATGCTGCGTCGCCACGTCCTTGTTCTCCTCCACCTGTGGAAAAGTGTTATTAACACCGCAGAACCACCCACTTATTTGTACCTGGGGATGTTGAAATTCATACCTCTGACGCGGAGTTCTCATTCCCAGGCTCCGCTTCACAGGGTGGAGCTTGAGATGTTAGGATCTGCGAGCTGCTGTCCGGTTCCGCGCCGGGATCGGCTGTTCGAGGGTCCGCTCCCAAGCCCGGAGACGGGGAGGGGTTTTGGATCTGGTAGGAGACCTGCAGTCGTCGCGAGTGCTGCCGGCTCAGCGAGACGTAGTGGAAGTGGTGCTTCTCGGCGTTAAGGAGATAACCGGGAAAGCTCAGGCGCCGGAACTCCTGCAGACAAAGAACAGCCAAGAACCGGACCATGAGGGTCATCACCGAAAACACCAAGGGGAAGGAGCAGAAATCAACTGCTACAGACATTTAGAACAAAGAGAATGATTATATCAGGGTCAGGCGCAGGGTGTGTTGAAAGTAGGGAATAGTCACAATTATGATTATTATTTAATAATAATAATAATAATAATAATAATAATAATAATGGCGGCACTGTGGCTTAGTGGTTAGCATGTTCTCCTCTCAGCACTAGGGATTCCTGGTTCGAATCCCCATCTGGGTGGAGTTTCCATGTTCTCCCTGTGTCTGCGTGGGTTTCCTCCGGGTTCTCCGGTTTCCTCCCACAGTCCAAAAACATGGATCAAGTCAATGGAATTCTCAAAATTGCCCCATATAGAGTTTGTCTGTGTGAGTGAGTGTGTGCCCAGCGATGGATTGGCGCCCTGTCCTGGGTGTATCTGCCCGGAGCCCGAGACGTTCTCCCCTGGATGGGCATGGGGAACCCCACCGCGACCCTAATAGAGGATAAAGCGGGAGATAATGAATGAATGAATGAATTTAGTGCGAGTTGCACCACTTGGTCTAAAGTTCCAGCTCATAGCATTAATACCTATTATATTTTGGGATTGTCATCATGATGATGTTACGGTGCTCCTACGATTAACTACATGTAGTATTCCTGGGTGGCAAGGTGGCTTGGTGGTTAGCATGTTCTCCTCTCAGCGCTGGGCATTCCCGGTTCGAATCCCAATCATGGTGGAGTTCTCCCCGTGTCCGCGTGGGTTTCCTCCGGGTTCTCCGCTTTCCTCCCACAGTCCAAAAACATGGATCAAGGTCAAGTGAATCCTCCAAATTGGCCCATCTAGAGTGTGTTAGTGTGAGCCCAGCGATAGATTGGCGCCCTGTCCTGGGTGTATCTGCCCAGCGCCCGAAACGTTCTCCCTGGGGAACCCCCTCGCGAAAATGATTATGCTTCTCATCCCTTGTTAAAAGGCTGCTTCACTGAGCCCAACATGAAGATGCCTTTTAAGTCCTAGAAGTCTCCACCCACCAACAACAAGCCTTAGTTTACAGAAAAACATGTCATTTTAATAGTTTTAACCTCTTTGAACTTTTCGAGGGACTGTTCAGGACCGAAGACGAACTGCAGCGGGACGGGCTCGTGGTGGCACCCCGGCCTCCCGCTTGAACGAGCCACGTGATCAGCCACTTTCTGCAGGGTGGAGGAGTCGACCACGGACAGATGCCGTAGTGCTGAAACGATCTCATCCTCCAGCAGCCAGCGGATCTGCAGAGAACATACAAAACCTCAATTTATACCTGTGAAATACATTGCTTTTGTAACATCAATCGACTCTTCCTGGCGCTTCCATAGAAAAGCCAGACAGGTATGAGGAGAACATACCAACTTCACCCAGGCAAGACTTTGTGTGCTCTGTGCTCTGTCCAAGACAGGACAGTCATTCTGTCAGAGTCCATGGCTTGGCACACACTTACTCATACAGACAGACACACATACACTATATGGGGCAATTTAGAGACACAATTTCACCTTAAGGCGGCACGGTGGCTTAGTGGTTAGCACGTTCTCCTCTCAGCGCTAGGGATTCCCGGTTCGAATCCCCATCTGGGTGGAGTTTCCATGTTCTCCCCGTGTCTGCGTGGGTTTCCTCCGGGTTCTCCGGTTTCCTCCCACAGTCCAAAAACATGGATCAAGTTAATTGAGTTCTCCAAATTGCCCCAAATAGAGTGTGTCTGTGTGAGTGAGTGTGTGCCCAGCGATGGATTGGCGCCCTGTCCTGGGTCTATCTGCCCAGCGCCCGAGACGTTCTCCCCTGGATGGGCATGGGGAACCCCACCACGACCCTAATAGAGGATAAAGCGGCAGATAATGAATGAATATTACAATTTTAGGAGGTTATTGTTGGTCATTTTTTGTACTCTGTCTATATGAGTGTTATATCTGTGATGCAATGGCTCTTCAGACTGCATATCTATGTAATAATATGGTTCTTATAAAAAAATATATATATATAAAAGTGATTGACAGGAGAACATGCTAACCACTATGTCACCATGCCGCTTTATGGGGCAATTTCAATAGGAGCGATTTAGAACACCCAATTTACCTTGATTTTAGGACTGTATAATAAAATAAAGGTTGACATTGGAATTTGAGGTCGACTCACCTCGTCCATGATGGCCAGCACGGCCTGTTTGTGAGGTGCCGCTAGTTTGGACATCGGATCACCGGACATGCTGCAGCAGAAAGACAGACTCGGGATCATTTGGAAGCTCAAACACACAAACACCACAGACAAATACTGTGAATTGACATAAATTAACGCTACAAAGCAGAACCATCGGGATTCTTAATGCTGCGGAACATTGTGCACTATGTCTGGAGCAATCAGCATACCTCTGTAAGTGTTTATTTAAAAACGGCAGTAAAGAAAATGCAAAAGAGAACATACCAACCCATCGAGTCTCCTTGCAGGTTCTCCATCAGCTCCTCATCAGACCGGTAGGAGGACGGTTGGCCAGGTGAGCGGTTCATGGACACGCTGCTTTCAGATGTGTGTCTGTGTGCACACACACACACACACACACACACACACACACACACACACACACACACACACACACACACACACACACACACAGAGTGTGGGAAATAAAAAATGTAATTATATATTATTTGATTAGGGCGGCATGGTGGCTTAGTGGTTTGCATGTTCTCCTCTCAGCGCTAGCGATCCCCCGGTTCGAATCCCAATCTTGGTGGAGTTCTCCCCATGTCCAAGTGAGTGTGCCCAGTGATAGATTGGCGCCCTGTCCTGGGTGTATCTGCCCAGCGCACGAAACGTTCTCCGCTGGATGGGCATTTGTATCAAACTAGGATGGGGGGGGGGGGTTCCCCATGCCCATCCAGGGGAGAACGTTTCGGGTGCTGGGCAGATACACCCATCTATCGCAGGGCACACACTCACTCACACACACACACTCTATATGGGGGAATTTGGAGAATTCAATTGACCTTGATCCATGTTTTTGGACTGTGGGAGGAAACCAGAGAACCCGGGGGAAACCCACACGAACAATATGAGAACATGGAAACTCCACCCAGATTGGGATTCGAACCGGGAAATCCAAGCGCTGAGAGGAGAACATGCTAATCACTAAGTCACCGTGCCGCACGAACATCTGATTATCTTCTGCTTAATCCTCTACTAGGGTCGCGGGGGGGTGGGGGGGTTCCTCATGGCATTCAGGGGAGAACCTTTCGGGCACTGGGCAGATATTTTCCTGAATAATATTACAATTCCTGGCGGCCCTATGGCTTAGTAGTTAGCATGTTCTCCTCTCAGCACTAGGGATTCCCGGTTCGAATCCCCATCTGGGTGGAGTTTCCATGTTCTCCCCGTGTCCGTGTGGGTTTCCTCCGGGTTCTCCGGTTTCCTCCCACAGTCCAAAAACATGGATCAAGTTAATTGAGTTCTCCAAATTGCCCCAAATAGAGTGTGTCTGTGTGAGTGAGTGTGTGCCCAGCGATGGATTGGCGCCCTGTCCTGGGTCTATCTGCCCAGCGCCCGAGACGTTCTCCCCTGGATGGGCATGGGGAACCCCACCGCGACCCTAATAGAGGATAAAGCAGAAGATAATGAATGAATGAATGAATATTACAATTTTAGGAGGTTAATGTTGGTCATTTTTTGTACTCTGTCTATATGAGTGTTATATCTGTGATGCAATGGCTCTGCAGACTGCATATCTACGTAATAATATGGTTCTTATAAAAAAAATATATATAAAAAAATATATATATATATAAAAGTGATTGACAGGTGAATTCCTTCAGTCAGAGCGTTAGTGCATGGTCCACCCCCGAGTCAGCATTACGGCTGATCTGAAAACTTACCTGATGTGACCGATGTCCGAGGTCATGACGTCGATTTCCAGCGGTAACGTCAAACTGATGATGTCCAGCGTGACGGACAGCTCATCCAGATCCACTGACTGTAGATTCTCCGGGTTCTCGAGACAACTGACCAGCTCACCTGTAACAACAGACCTGGTACATTCACCTTCATACCCGTTACATTAGAGATCCAAAGTTGGGAGAAACACGATTGGCTGAGACGTATGAGCTTGGTGTGGCCACTGATATGTGGACTAGGGGTGTCTTCAACTAAGGATTTTCATAGTCGAATCTGATTGGTCAGATTTTCCCTATAGTCGACTGATAGTCGAATCAGTTAAAATTTCACCACAAGATGGCGCTATAAGCGTGTTTTTTAAAAAATATATATTTTTTTTTATATTTTACATGTTTTTCTAACAAAAGAAAACCTTTTTTTCACGTTTTTTGGCCGAATTTTCAAAGTTAAGCATATTTTCTTTGCACAGTGTAGTTTGAGAGGCTTTAATAATCCGAATTATGTAACTTTTTACAGCATAAATATGTTCTATAAGGGTCAAATAATTTTTTAAAAACCATCTCAATGGTTGAGAGGGCCATTTATGGTAAAAGTAGATACAATATGCTTAGCTATAGTAATTAGAACTAGGGCTGTATTCAACTAAAGATTTTCGTAGTCGAATCTGATTCGTCAAATTTTCCCTATAGTCGACTGATAGTCGAATCAGTTAAAATTTCACCACAAGATGGCGCTAATGGCGTAGTTAAAAAAAAAAAAATTATATTTTACTTGTTTTTCTAACAAAAGAAAACTTTTTTTTTTGTTTTAGTTTTTTCTTTTTTTTCTCTAGAAATTAGGATGATTTTCTTTGACAAAAGGCTATATATTTAATGAAAACAAAGACATTTCATGTAAAAACTAATGCTTAGCACCAGCCATGGGCGCCCCCATGTGGTCAAAACGGTACATTCGACTATGAGGTTCATAGTCGACTACGGTTCTCCGAATCGAATCGTCGAATCAGCGAATATTGCAGCTCACCCCTAATCTGGACAATGACATACCCAGGCAGGTGGGGAGCGTCCTGATTGGCATGGAGCCGTGGCAGCTCTTGGTGGTGACCGAGCAGACGAGGTGGACGAACAGGGGCGGCATCTCGGGATCAGGAGCCTCGAGCACAGAGTCGCCGTCTAATATGCTGAAGGAATCGTCGTCCTGATTCACAGTGTTCGATTCGGAGCTGGACTCCTCCTCTTCCTCCTCCTCTTCCGCGTCTTCCTCACCGCCTTCATTACCTTTCTCCTGATACTCCACCTCCAGATCGGTGTCGCTCTCGGTCACCACGCAGCCGGAAACGATCTCTGAAGAGAAACAAAACCAGAAGAACATCTCATTATTCATTCATTCATTATCTCCCGCTTTATCCTCTATTAGGGTCGCGGTGGGGTTCCCCATGCCCATCCAGGGGAGAACATCTCAGGCGCTGGGCAGATAGACCCAGGACAGGGCGCCAATCCATCGCTGGGCACACACTCACTCACTCATACACACTCTATATGGGGCAATTTGGAGAATTCAATTGACTTGATCCATGTTTTTGGACTGTAGGAGGAAACCGGTGAACCCGGAGGAAACCCACGCGGACACGGGGAGAACATGGAATAACAACCCAGATTGGGATTCGAACCTGGATCCCCAGCGCCAAGAGGAGAACATGCTAACCAACCACTACACAACCGTGCCGCCCCCCCACACACGGTCAACTTAGAGCAGCCACATTACTTTGAATCCATGTTTTTGGACTGTGGGAGAACCTGGAGGAAACCTACGTGGACACGGGGAGAACATGGAAAGTCCACCCAGATTGGGATTTGAACCTGGATCCCCAGTGCCGAGAGGAGAACATGCTAACCAACCACTACACAACCGTGCCGCCCCCCCACACACGGTCAACTTAGAGCAGCCACATTACTTTGAATCCATGTTTTTGGACTGTGGGAGAACCTGGAGGAAACCTACGTGGACACGGGGAGAACATGGAAAGTCCACCCAGATTGGGATTCGAACCTGGATCCCCAGCGCCGAGAGGAGAACATGCTAACCAACCACTACACAACCGTGCCGCCCCCCCACACACAGTCAACTTAGAGCAGCCACATTACTTTGAATCCATGTTTTTGGACTGTGGGAGAACCTGGAGGAAACCTACGTGGACACGGGGAGAACATGGAAAGTCCACCCAGATTGGGATTCGAACCTGGATCCCCAGCGCCGAGAGGAGAACATGCTAACCAACCACTACACAACCGTGCCGCCCCCCCCACACACGGTCAACTTAGAGCAGCCACATTACTTTGAATCCATGTTTTTGGACTGTGGGAGAACCTGAAGGAAACCTACGTGGACACGGGGAGAACATGGAAAGTCCACCCAGATTGGGATTTGAACCTGGATCCCCAGTGCCGAGAGGAGAACATGCTAACCAACCACTACACAACCGCACCGCCCCCCCACACACAGTCAACTTAGAGCAGCCACATTACTTTGAATCCATGTTTTTGGACTGTGGGAGAACCTGGAGGAAACCTACGTGGACACGGGGAGAACATGGAAAGTCCACCCAGATTGGGATTCGAACCTGGATCCCCAGCGCCCAGAGGAGAACATGCTAACCAACCACTACACAACCGTGCCGTCCCCCACACACGGTCAACTTAGAGCAGCCACATTGCTTTGAATCCATGTTTTTGGACTGTGGGAGAACCTGGAGGAAACCTACGTGGACATGGGGAGAACATGGAAAGTCCACCCAGATTGGGATTCGAACCTGGATCCCCAGCGCCAAGAGGAGAACATGCTAACCAACCACTACACAACCGTGCCGCCCCCCCACACACGGTCAACTTAGAGCAGCCACATTGCTTTGAATCCATGCTTTTGGACTGTGGGAGAACCTGGAGCAAACCTACATGGACACGGGGAGAACATGGAATAACCACCCAGATTGGGATTCGAACCTGGATCCCCAGCGCCGAGAGGAGAACATGCTAACCAACCACTACACAACCGTGCCGCCCCCCCACACACAGTCAACTTAGAGCAGCCACATTACTTTGAATCCATGTTTTTGGACTGTGGGAGAACCTGGAGAAAACCTACGTGGACACGGGGAGAACATGGAAAGTCCACCCAGATTGGGATTCGAACCTGGATCCCCAGCGCTGAGAGGAGAACATGCTAACCAACCACTAAGACGCCATGCCGCCCACCAGAAGATTAAACTTCAACAAAAATCTATTAACTGCTTTAAAGTATCTCAGTTCCAGAGTTCCAGACCCCACAGAACCAGAGCGGGTGTTATTGTTATCGTTATTGGGATGTCCAGTAAAACATACACTGTCACATCGACCCCTTAACTCCACGTTTCTCACCATCCTCTGTCGCAAGCTCCGCCTCGGAGACATCGCAGTCCTCACTGTCCCTCCTCTCACGTTCTTCATCAGAGTCCTCCTAAAACGAACGAGGGGACAGAAAACGAAGTTCACTAGGGCTGCAACTAACGATTATTTTGATAATCGATTAATCGGTCGATTATTTTTTCGATTAATCGATGAATCGGATTTAAAAAAAAAATATTCCATGTCTTTACATTTACATTGAATCATTTAGCAGACGCTTTTATCCAAAGATGGATGTTTTTCAGTAAAATGATTCTAGAGTATAGTATTATATAGGGCTGTATTCAACTACAAATTTTCGTAGTCGAATCAGATTCGTCAGATTTTCCCTATAGTCGACTGATAGTCGAATCAGTTAAAATTTCACCACAAGATGGCGCTATAAGCATAGTTTTTAAAAAAAGATTTTTTTATATATATATTTTACTTGTTTTTCTAACAAAAGAAAACCTTTTTTTTTGTTTTTCTTTTTTCTTTTTTTTCTAGAAATTAGGATGATTTTCTTTGACAAAAGGCTATATATATAACGAAAACAAAGGCATTTCATGTAAAAACTAATGCTTAGCAGCAGCCATGGACGCCCCCATGTGGTCAAAATGGTACATTCGACTATGAGGTTCATAGTCGACTACGGTTCTCCGAATCGAATCGTCGAATCAGCGAATATTGCAGCTCACCCCTAGTGTTATATATAGTAATTTTATTCAAAATGTTTAAGTTAACATTTCCTGTAATTAATTAAAAGCACAATGAAAGAAATAATGTATCATCTAAACATCCCTCACTTAACAACAAAAGTCAATTACAAATAACACGATACTCAGTTGCCCTCAGTAATGAACCAAATATTGTCTGTTCTGTAGCCTATTGGAAAAAAATGAATTAACAAATGAACTAATTAACAATCAGCTATCGAAAAAATATAATTAACAAATTAGCCAGTTAACAAAAAAAAATACCTCTTGTGTGAAATTTCAATTGGACACCGGGACGCATGTGGCTGCTTTGCACACTGTGTACAAGGCTTCCCGTTTGTCTCGACGCGGTCTGAAAGCAGGGGGCGCCGAGCGCCGTGTCCCAGTGCCGGGACATTTAAAGCCGCGTACTTTTATACGTATACGTATAACGGACGTTAAGACACGTTCTCTATCGCATTATTTATGATAATGTTACGTTGAATCATTTAATCAATTATTATCTCCCGCTTTATCCTCTATTAGGGTCGCGGTGGGGTTCCCCATGCCCATCCAGGGGAGAACGTCTCGGGCGCTGGGCAGATACACCCAGGACAGGGCGCCAATCCATCGCTGGGCACACACTCACACACACAGACACACTCTATATGGGGCAATTTGGAGAATTCAATTGACTTGATCCATTTTTTTGGACTGTGGGAGGAAACCCGAGAACCCGAAGGAAACCCACGCAGACATGGGGAGAACATGAAAACTCCACCCAGATGGGGATTCGAACCGGGAACCCCTAGCGCTGAGAGGCGAACGTGCAAACCACTAAGCCACCGTGCCGCCCCGATCATCCATTATCTTCCACTTTATCCACTATTATGGTCGCGGATGGGGTTCTCCTCATGCCTTGGATTTTCCCGGTTCGAATCCCAATCTGGGTGGAGTTTTCACGTTCTCCCCGTGACCGTGTGCGTTTTCCAATCCATCTCTGGGCCTCCCACACTCCACACTCTACATGGATTTTTGAAATTCAATTGAATTCTCCAAATTTTATGGAGTGTGTGCCCTGCGATAGATTGGTGTATCTGCCGGAGCACCCGAAACGTTTCCCCCAGATGGGCATGGGGAACCTCCCCCCCCATTGTCGGGATGTTGTAGCGATTTATCTGCTGTTCAGCTTCATCCTCATCAGTGTTGAGTTTCAGGTGACGGTGGTGCTGCGTGCAGCTCAGTTCTTGTTTGCAGAGCTGCATGTTCACACAGACACCTATATGAACGTGGAGAATTCAATTGACTTGATCCAGTTTTGGACTGTGGGGGAAACCCCGGAAGTTTTTACGCAGACAGTTGGCTTGGCACACACTTATCAACACAGGACACACTTTTGCAGGGGCAATTTGGAGTTTTGACTTCAACCATTATTTTTTCCAGGTGACGTAAGCGGTTACGACATCGCGAGTAACGCGGAAAAAGTGCGACCCAACGAATCGATAATGGAAACTCATTATCGATACTTTGGATAATCGATTTTTATCGATTTTATCGATTCATTGTTGCAGCCCTAAAGTTGACACATGGCTTTTAAACCCTTATCAGCATCGTGGACAGAAGACGGTAGACGCACCTCCTTTTTGGGAGCCTGGGGGCAGTAAAAGAAGTAATGTGGGTTGGAGGGGACCGTTTTGAAGTACTGAGCACCGATTTCCAGGAACTTGTCCTGTAAGAGAATGAAATGGTACCAGTGAGACAGCGGGCCAATGGGACTGAGGACCAGGTTTGGATGAAGTTGAGGAGCCACCTGGATGATTTTGTGGACGGTCGGGGGAAGCCTCAGTTCTTGTGCTGAGGGTGGAGTAGAGACAGGGGGAACTCCGGCATCCGGGGAGATCTGGGCCATCGGATTTCATCGGGGGAGTTTTTAGGGGACGGAGTACTTTATCCGGTGACTCCACCTCGTTATGTCATCGCGAGCTAACGCTGGGGAAATAGTGCGACCAACGAATCGATAATCAGAAACGGAATATCGATACTTTGGATAATCGATTTTATCGATTTTATCGATTCATTGTTGCAGCCCTAAAGTTGACACATGGCTTTTAAACCCTTATCAGCATCGTGGACAGAAGACGGTAGACGCACCTCCTTTTTGGGAGCCTGGGGGCAGTAAAAGAAGTAATGTGGGTTGGAGGGGACCGTTTTGAAGTACTGAGCACCGATTTCCAGGAACTTGTCCTGTAAGAGAATGAAATGGTACCAGTGAGACAGCGGGCCAATGGGACTGAGGACCAGGTTTGGATGAAGCTGAGGAGCCACCTGGATGATTTTGTGGAGGTCGGGGGAAGCCTCACACTTCTGCTGAGGCTGGAGTAGAGACAGGGGGAACTCCGGCATCCGGGGAGATCTGGGCTCATCGAGGTCATCGGGGGAGGAGGGGACGGAGACTTTATTCCGAGACTCCACCTCGTTGATGTCCTCCAGCTCCACGCTGAACGGAGTTAATGAAACAAAAATGATCAGATACGGAATTCATTCATTCATTCATTCATTATCTCCCGCTTTATCCTCTATTAGGGTCGCGGTGGGGTTCCCCATGCCCATCCAGGGGAGAACGTCTCAGGCGCTGGGCAGATACACCCAGGACAGGGCGCCAATCCATCTCTGGGCACACACTCACTCACTCACACAGACACACTCTATATGGGGCAATTTTTGAGAATTCAACTGACTTGATCCATGTTTTTGGACTGTGGGAGGAAACCGGAGAACCCGGAGGAAACCCACGCAGACACGGGGAGAACATGGAAACTCCACCCAGATGGGGATTCGAACCGGGAACCCCTAGCGCTGAGAGGCGAACGTGCTAACCACTAAGCCACCGTGCCGCCCCATTCATCCATTATCTTCCACTTTATCCTCTATTAGGGTCGCGGGGGGGGGGTTCCCCATGCCCATCCAGGGGAGAACGTCTCGGGCGCTGGGCAGATACACCCAGGACAGGGCGCCAATCCATCGCTGGGCACACAATCACTCACTCACACACACACACTCTATATGGGGCAATTTTTGAGAACTCAATTGACTTGATCCATGTTTTTGGACTGTGGGAGGAAACCGGAGAACCCGGAGGAAACCCACGTAGACACGGGGAGAACATGGAAACTCCACCCAGATGGGGATTCGAACCGGGAATCCCTAGCGCTGAGAGGCGAACGTGCTAACCACTAAACCACCGTGCCGCCAGATACGGAATTCTGCTTCTTAAATATCGGCACCCCGCTATTTAGTGGCAGCACGCACCTAGATGAAGACACCAGAGTGTTCTCGTCCTCTTCTTCTTCCTCGCCGACCAGAAAGGACGCTGCCACTCTGGACATCTTCCTGCTCTGGAGCGCCTGAGGTTTGTGCTGCTCGCGGAAAGTCCGCACGTGACCGCACAGCGTCTGCAGGAAGGGAGTGATGTCAATCTCCTGCAGGGACTCCTCGCAGTAGTCGGTCGCTTGCAGAACGTCCTGGGAGCTGATCCCGTATCCCTGCTGCAGACTGCGGTACACGCCTACACAAACACACACACGCACACACACACATCAGTAGCTACCATCTGCTAAAAAGGCAAAGAACTGTAACTACACACGTGATGAACACATGTCAGTGTTGAGGTGTATGATTACTGGATGGAAGCTGGACATTAATTGGACTGGCGGTCCTGCAGGACCCCCTTAACCCTTTAATGTCCTCACCAAGAAAAAAAATATTTTATATATATATATATATATATATATATATATATATATATATATATATATATATATATATATATATATATATATATATATATGTTTGGGGCATTAATAAAAACAATTGGTGTTTTTTTTTTTTTTTTTTAAATAGACCCCCCAGTTTTCAAAATACACACCTCTACCAATGACAGAACGTGGTCTTGGACCATTAAATATTTTTGTGTCCATCTATTATTTGTAAAAAAATAATAATAATAATAATTTAATTAATTAATTAATTAAAAATAATAATAATAATAAAATGAGGGATAATAAATAAGGGGAAACATAGCATACAATTTGTTAGAACCATTTTCCCTGTATGTGTCAAAATTTGTGAAATAAATAGATTTAAATATATTGCATGTAATAACAATAAATGTGTTACAAAATCAAAATATGAATGATCAGAGATTTTTAATTCAAACCAAAAAGTTGGTTCTAATTAGGGGTGAGCTGCAATATTCGCTGATTCGACGATTCGATTCGGAGAACCGTAGTCGACTATGAACCTCATAGTCGAATGTACCATTTTGACCACATGGGGGCGCCCATGGCTGCTGCTAAGCATTAGTTTTTACATGAAATGTCTTTGTTTTCGTTATATATATGGCCTTTTGTCAAATAAAATCATCCTAATTTCTAGAAAAAAAAAGAAAAAAGAAAACCAAAAAAAAAAAAAGGTTTTCTTTTGTTAGAAAAACAAGTAAAATATATATAAAAAAAAAATTTTTAAAACTACGCCCTTAGCGCCATCTTGTGGTGAAATTTTAACTGATTCGACTATCATTCGACAATAGGGAAAATCTGACGAATCAGATTCGGCTATGAAAATCTTTAGTTGAATACAGCCCTAGTTCTAATTACTATAGCTAAGCATATTGTATCTACTTTTACCATAAACGGCCCTCTCAACCATTGAGATGGATTTTAAAAAAGTATTTGACCCTTATAAACATATTTATGCTGTAAAAAGTTACATAATTCTGATTATTAAAGCCTCTCAAACTACAGTATGCAAAGAAAATATGCTTTGAAAAATATATCTTTGAAAATTCGGCCAAAAACATGTGAAAAAAGTGAATTTTTCTTGCATAACATGTCTCTACCGAATGATAGATACGACACAATCAGGTTGAATAAAGTTTAACAACTTTTTAATAGGGCGGCACGGTGGCTTAGTGATTAGCATGTTCTCCTCTCAGCTCTAGGGATTCCCGGTTTAAATCCCAATCTGGGTGGAGTTTCCATGTTCTCCCCGTGTCCACGTGGGTTTCCGCCGGGTTCTCCGGTTTCCTCCCACAGTCCAAAAACATGGATCAAGTGTTTTTAATCCTCCAAATTGCCCCATATAGAGTGTGTCTGTGTGAGTAAGTGTGCCCAGCGATGGATTGGCGCCCTGTCCTGGGTCTATCTGCCCAGCGCCCGAGACGTTCTCCCCTGGATGGGCATGGGGAACCCCACCACGACCCTACTAGAGGATAAAGCGGGAGATAATGAATGAATAAATTAACTTTTTAATATAAATATATATATAACCTTGGGAGCACTGAGTCTTGGTCCTCCCAAGGTTTCTTTCTTAAAATAACAGCATAACAGGGAGTTTTGTCTTGCCACTGTCCCTTCGGCTTGCTCTTTGGGGGTTTAAAGGCTTTTAATTCTGTAAAGCTGCTTTGTGACAATGTACTGTTGTGAAAAGCGCTAGATAAATAAATAACTTGAACTCGTGTGCAGTGTGTGTGTGTGTGTGTGTGTGTGTGTGTGTGTGTGTGTGTGTGTGTGTGTACCTCGGACATAGCTCAGGTGGTAGTGTTCCTGTAGCAGGCTGCAGTAGTTGGACAGTTCCTTCTGTTTGTTAAAATGATTGGAGAGGTCTGAACTGCAGCGTTCCTGAGAAAGAGACCTAAAAAATAATATAAAAAAAATAATAAAAAAATGGTGATTAGCCAAGGGCTGGCTTAGTGGTTAGCACGTTCTCCTCTCAGCGCTCGGGATTCCTAGTTTGAATCCCAATCTGGGTGGAGTTTCCATATTCTCCCCGTGTCCGCGTGGGCTTCCTCCGGGTTCCTCCCACAGTCCAAAAACATGGATCGAGTCAATTGAGTTCTCCAAATTGCCCCATATAGAGTGTGTCTGTGTGGTGTGAGTGAGTGTGCCCAGCGATAGATTGGCGCCCTGTCCTGGGTGTATCTGCCCAGCGCCCGAGATGTTCTCCCCTGGATGGGCATGGAGAACCCTCCCACGACCCTAATAGAGGATAAAGCGGAAGATACTGGATGGATGATGGATAGTGATTAGCCAGTCGGCCTCTCAGTGCTGGTGATCCAGGTTCGAGTCCTAATCTAGGTTTCCATAATACCCCCCCACCCCCCCCGTGTTTCCCATGGGTTCTCAAGTTTTCTCTCACAGTCCAAAAACATGGATTCAAAGAGAATTGGCTGCTTGTGTCTGTGTGTGTGTGTGTGTGTGTGTGTGTGTGTGTGTGTGTGCCCAGTGATGAATTGAAGACCAGTCCTGAAGACCAGTCCCTGTACCACAGGTGGTGTAGCACATCTACCTCTCAGTACTGGGGTTTGAACCCTGCTCTGGGTGGAGTGTCCATGTTCACCCCGTGTCCAAATGGGTTTTCTCTGGGTTCCTCCCTCAGTCCAAAAACATGGATTCAAGGTGAACTGGCTGTTTGTCGGTGTGTGTGTGTGTGTGTGTGTGCCAACCAGTCCTGGGTATATCTGCCCTGGATGGGCATGGGGACCCCCCGTGACCCCAATATAAGATTATTGGATGGAGTGTAGAGTGTCCATGTTCACGCCGTGTCCAAATGGGTTCTCCGCTTCCTTCTCAGTCCAAAAACATGGATTCAAGGTAAATTGGCTGCTTTTGTGTGTGTGTGTGTGTGTGTGTGTGTGTGTGTGTGTGTGTGTTCAAGGCAATGGATTGGCAACCATTCCTGGGTGTATCTGCCATGGATGGGCATTGGGAACCCCCCTGCGACCCAATATAGAATTAAGTTGAAGTCAATGGCTGGATGGATGGATGAACCACAGGCGGTACAGTGATGTAGCACGTTTGCCTATCAGCGCTGGGGATCCAGGTTTGAACCATGATCTGGGTGGAGTGTCCATGTTCACCCCGTGTCCAAATGGGTTTTCTCTGGGTTCCTCCCTCAGTCCAAAAACGTGGATTCAAGGTGAACTGGCTGTTTGTCGGTGTGTGTGTGTGCCAACCAGTCCTGGGTATATCTGCCCTGGATGGGCATGGGGACCCCCCGTGACCCCAATATAAGATAATTGGATGGAGTGTAGAGTGTCCATGTTCACCCCGTGTCCAAATGCGTTCTCCGGTTCCTTCTCAATCCAAAAACATGAATTCAAGGTGAATTGGCTGCTTTTGTGTGTGTGTGTGTGTGTGTGTGTGTGTGTGTTCAAGGCAATGGATTGGCAACCATTCCTGGGTGTATCTGCCATGGATGGGCATTGGGAACCCCCCTGCAACCCAATATGGAATTAAGTTGAAGACAATGGCTGGATGGATGGATGAACCACAGGTTTGAACCATGATCTGGGTGGGGTTCTCCGATTTCTTCCCTCAGTCCAAAAACATGCATTCAAGGTGAATTGGCTGCTCTGATGGATAAATGGATTGGCACCCTGAACTGGGTGTATTGGCCCTGTGCCTGAAACATCTCCTCATGATGGGCACGGTGAACCCCCCCTCCACAACCCTAGTCCCTTGTAGATATTTAAGTCCCACCCTCCCCAACATACACACTCATTCCCTCAAACCTCCACCAACTCCCACACAGTCCCTATACACATCCACATTTCAACAGCCACACCCACACAGTTTCCCATACTCAACCATTTACCCCCCCCCCCCCCCCCCCCACAGTACCTAATGAGCTACACATCGCAAACCGAACCTCTCGACGTGCCTTTGTGTTCACCTGAGAAAGATGTCTTTGGGTCGGCGTGTGGAGGGCTGATGGAGTAGCTGGTCCTTGAGTGCGTCCATGCAGCAGTTGTAGATATAGACGGGGCAGCGGAGACGGGACACGTCTCCTCCGCTCTGCTGGAACAGCTGCTCGTCACGCTTATGAGGCTCTGAGAACTGAACGCTGTCCTTCTCGTCCACTGCAGAAACACATTTACACAGAAGACAGCAAGACAGAGACGCATCAGAGTGAGGAAATAAGTCATCTAGAACCATTCGGCACTTTCTCACAGTTTTCTACTTTCTGCATCTCTATTCAAGTTCAGGTAATTTATTTATATAGCGCTTTTAAAATAAGATAAGGCGGCACGGTGGCTTAGTGGTTAGCATGTTCCCCTCTCAGCACTAGGGATTCCCGGTTCGAATCACCATCTGGGTGGAGTCTCCATGTTCTCCCCGTGTCCACGTGGGTTTCCTCTTCATATGTTATTTAATTTTATCCAATATAACTAATAAACGATCAAACAAAATGAATGTAACAACGGTTTTAAAAATGGATAAATAAACTCATGAATGGGGGCGGCACGGTGGCTTAGTGGTTAGCATGTTCTCCTCTCAGCGCTAGGGATTCCCGGTTCGAATCCCCATCTGGGTGGAGTTTCCATGTTCTCCCCGTGTCTGCGTGGGTTTCCTCCGGGTTCTCCGGTTTCCTCCCACAGTCCAAAAACATGGATCAAGTCAATTGAATTCTCAAAATTGCCCCATATAGAGTGCGTCATTGTGAGTGAGTGTGTGCCCAGCGATGGATTGGTGCCCTGTCCTGGGTGTATCTGCCCAGCGCCCGAGACGTTCTCCCCTGGATGGGCATGGG
The DNA here is from genome assembly GCA_019802505.1 of Corydoras sp. C115. Lineage (NCBI taxonomy): Eukaryota > Metazoa > Chordata > Actinopteri > Siluriformes > Callichthyidae > Corydoras > Corydoras sp. C115. Next base: position 1,623,262 of record JAFMOC010000178.1, on the reverse strand, counting down.
GAACCCCACCACGACCCCAATAGAGGACAAAGCGGGAGATAATGAATAATGAATAACTAAGAAATGATCAAACAAAATGAATGTAACAACGGTTTTAAAAATGGATAAATAAACTCATGAATGGGCAATTTTTAAAGAGGACAGAGGGGGTGTGAGAAAAATATTTTTTCTTATGTCTTTTGATCACTCACAAACTTATGGTCACTTTTTATATAATCGGTTTTTCACCTGCATGTATCAGGCACCGATTGAAGGATGATGGTGAGTGTGTCAGGACGACTCGCCCCAAGACTCGATTAAAGAAGGAAGGGAGTGTAGGGGCCTGTTTCGACTCAGGACACTGAACTAATTGCAGGGAAACCTGCGGGTGGGGCCCCGGCCCCCGGCCCCCGGCCCGCTCCGCTCGCATGTAACCCTTGTGTAGATTTTATATAAAAGGCAGGGGAACCGTGGTGCTGATCAGAGTCTGCTGTGGGATGTGCACAATCGCCCAGCTTTGAACTGCGGTGGCGGGCTCTGACCAGGACCGACGGCTCTCCGGTCCTAGTGTGTCAGGTAAGGGCTTGGCTATGTAGTTTTGTGTGATGTAGGGGTGAGCTGCAATATTCGCTGATTCGACGATTCGATTCGGAGAACCGTAGTCGACTATGAACCTCATAGTCAAATGTACCATTTTGACCACATGGGGGCGCCCATGGCTGCTGCTAAGCATTAGTTTTGACATGAAATGTCTTTGTTTTCGTTATATATATAGCCTTTTGTCAAATAAAATCATCCTAATTTCTGTTCATATTTTTTTGAAAAAAAGTCCAGAACGGGGATCCCATTTACGGTGCTCTAGAAAAACAAGTAAAATATTTAAAAATATATTTTTTAAAAACCACGCTTATAGCGCCATCTTGTGGTGAAATTTTAACTGATTCGACTATCAGTCGACTATAAGGAAAATCTGACGAATCAGATTCGACTATGAAAATCCTTAGTTGAAGACAGCCCTAGTGTGATGTTTGATTAAGTTTCTATATACTCTGTGTGTGGGGAATAAAGACACATTATTCTAGCACCTAGGGCTGTATTCAACAAAGAATTTTCATAGTCGAATCTGATTCGTCAGATTTTCCCTATAGTCGATTGATAGTCGAATCCGTTAAAATTTCACCACAAGATGGCGCTATAAGCGTGGTTTTTAAAAAATATTTTTTAAATATATTTTACTTGTTTTTATAGAGCACCGTAAATGGGATCCCCGTTCTGGACTTTTTTCCACTTTAAAGGAAAAACCTAAAAAAAAAACTAAAAACCTAAAAATTAGGATGATTTGATTTGACAAAAGGCTATATATATAACGAAAACAAAGACATTTCATGTAAAAACTAATGCTTAGCAGCAGCCATGGACACCCCCATGTGGTCAAAATGGTACATTCGACTATGAGGTTCATAGTCGACTACGGTTCTCCGAATCGAATCGTCGAATCAGCGAATATTGCAGCTCACCCCTACTAGCACCAGTGTTGTTGTGTATTCATTGTCTCGAACCTGATCAGAAGTTTGACCAGCAAACTTTTGCACAAAACAGGGGGGAATAAGGGATCCAGGCTAAAGCCCCTGATGTTTCTAAACCCTAAAAACACCCCTGCTGACAGACATAAACTCACCTGCATTCTGCAGTCCGTCGTCTCTCCTTAGCTCCACAGCACCACCCGTAGACAAAGTCTGAACATCGCTCGATTCTGACTCCACCTCCACTACGGACCCATTGGCCAAGCAATTAAGGAAGCCGTTCGGTGATTGGCTGTTTCCCTGATAACCGCGTTCCACCTTGTCCCCACTGGCAGCACCATTGATTTGGGGTTCGACCCCCAATCCGAAGGACATCAAGATCTGAACATCTGAATTAGAAGACAACAAATATTTTAGGAAAACCCCAAAAATCCAATTTCACCATCATCCAAGTGACGAACCTGAGCGCTCGTTATTAAATTAACACTTCTGTGTAAATGATAAAACGTTTTCAATCGGGTTTGTTCCTCCTTCGATGGTCCATGTTCTGTAACAGCTCCCTCACTGTGTGCTTTCAACATTTTGGGGAAGAGTTTTACTCAAAACTGAAGCAAAATTTACTGGAATACATGAACAACAAACATGCTACGAAAATTATTCATTAAATAAACAAAAGGTGGCACGGTGGCTTTGTGATTAGCATGTTCTCCTCTCAGCGTTAGGGATTCCCAGTTCGAATACCAAGCTGGGTGGAGTTTCTATGTTCTCCCCGTGTCTACATGGGTTTCCTCAGAGTTCTTCGGATTCCTCCCACAGTCCAAAAACGTGGATCAAGGTCAATTAAATTCTCCAAATTGCCCCATAAAGAGTGTCTGTGTGAGTGAGTGTGTGTCCAGCGATAGATTGGTGCCCTGTCCTGGGTGTATCTGCCCAGCGCCTGACACGTTCTCCCCTGGATGGGCATGGGGAACCCCCCCCCCAGTGACCCTAGTACCCTAGATGGATGGAATTTCCCTGCAAGTGTGTAAGTGTGTGTGTGTGTGTGTGTGTGTGTGTACCAGTGTAAGTAGCTGGAAGGAAAATGATCAGCACTTGTTGAGCACTGATTTGTTTTATGTAACATTTCCACTGTGGAGACGATGGTTCACTCTCCATCTGAGGAACCTCCTCATCCACTAGGTCACCATTACTGAAACTCTGCAACACACACACACAAACACACACACTCAGATTGCAGATACTCAGAGAAAAAGGTACATCAAACCTCAAATTTATAACATATTGCCTACAGTTGCAAATTTCGGGACTGCCCAAAACTCAAGACATGTGATCTGCCTGTTTTCTTATTCATGTGAGACTAGCGACCATAAGAGAGAAACAGTGGAATTAAATGTTATGTGAACCTTCACGATTCCACGATATTCTTCTCTACAGGTGCTAACTGATACAGATATAAAGTGAACAATGTCTCCTACAGTACACACTAGGGGTGTCTTCAACTAAGGATTTTCATAGTCGAATCTGATTCGTCAGATTTTCCCTATAGTCGACTGATAGTCGAATCAGTTAAAATTTCACCACAAGATAGCGCTATAAGCGTGGTTTTTAAAAAAGATGGGTTTTTTTTTTATATTTTACTTGTTTTTCTAGAGCACTGTAAATGAGATCCCCGTTCTGGAATTTTTTCCACTTCAAAGGATCCACTTCCTTTATCTTTTAATTTATTTTCTACTTAAATGTATTTTTGCTTACTATGACTAGACTGATTGCTTTATTTATTATTGTTGTCTTTTATTGTTTTTCTTTGTAAGGTGACCTTGAGTGTCTAGAAAGGCGCCATCAAATAAAATGTATTATTATTATTATTATTATTAAAACACTCAGATCAATGAGTTTTATTTGACAAAAGGCTATATATATATATATATATATATATATATATATATATATATATAACGCAAACAAAGACATTTCATGTAAAAACTAATGCTTAGCAGCAGCCATGGGCACCCCCATGTGGTCAAAATGGTACATTCGTCTATGAGGTTCATAGTCGACTACGGTTCTCCGAATCGAATCGTCGAATCAGCGAATATTGCAGCTCACCCCTAGTACACACACATTGGAATTAGTCCTCCACGTTTAACCCATCCGTGCAGTGGAACACACACAAGCACACACACACACGCACACACACACACTCTCTCTCTGAGTAAAGTGAGCACATGTGCCCAGAGCGGTGGGCAGCCCTGTACACATCGCCCAGGGAGCAATTAGGGTTAAATGCCTTTAAATGTGCTTTATATATACATACAACTTGTAAACAATGGTGGTAATTAATGATCAAGCTTCACGTTTTAATTTTTTGAGATTGGTGTTTAATTGCTCTTGGGGCTACTTGGATGCCTTAAACTCATACTGTGTAACAGGTGCCTAGGGCACCTGTTTTTCTGTTCTTTTCTTTTTCGGTTTCTGTTCTTCTGTGTCCTTGTTGTGAGTTAATTAGCTGTCAGTCCGGGTGGTTTTAGTTAATTAGCTCCTCAGTTTCATTGGTTTGTTTGGTGCACGTGGTCGGATGTCTTTGTGTATTTATTAGGGGTGTCTTCAACTAAGGATTTTCATAGTCGAAGCTGATTCGTCAGATTTTCCCTATAGTCGACTGATAGTCGAATCAGTTAAAATTTCACCACAAGATGGCGCTATAAGCGTGGTTTTTAAAAAAGATTTTTAAAAATATTTTGTTATATATTTTACATTGTTAAAGCGCACATATCATTAAAAAAAAATATTAACAGAAATTAGGATGGTTTTATTTGACAAAAGGCTATATATATAACGAAAACAAAGACATTTCATGTAAAAACTAATGCTTAGCAGCAGCCATGGGCACCCCCATGTGGTCAAAATGGTACATTCGACTATGAGGTTCATAGTCGACTACGGTTCTCCGAATCGAATCGTCGAATCAGCGAATATTGCAGCTCACCCCTAGTATTTATTTCCTGTGTTTCCCGTCCTCCGTGCGCGTTTTATTTTATGTTCACTCGCCGTTTGGTGTACCTGTGTGTTTGCTGTCCTTACAGTTGTGATCAAATTTATTCAACCCCCAATGCTGCGAAGGGTTTTATGGAATTCAGTGCACATTTGTAATTGTGTTCATAATGAAATCTTACAAGGACTTGTTAAAGAACTAAATGCAACTAAGATAGCATCAATTGTTTTTGTCATAAAGTATTAAATGGCCTTTTTGTGATTTCTTCATTGACACAATTATTCAACCCCTTTACAACTACCACTCATAAGAACAGAGGTTCATTCCAGTGTTTTCAATTAGGTATTGAAAACACCTGTGGATGTCAACGAGCAGCAATCAAGCATGATAAGCACCAATTAGGCAGATTTAAAAGGACTGTGATACTCAGCTCCTTCTAGACATCTACTGGTGTGTTTACAAGCATGGTGAAGGCAAGAGAATGGTCCCAGAAGACAAGAGAAGAGGTTATTGCTCTTCACAAGAATGGCAATGGATATAAAAAGATTGCGAAGTTGTTAAATATTCCAAGAGACACTATCGGAAGTATCATTCGCAAGTTCAAGTTAAAGGGCACAGTGGAAACGTTACCTGGTCGTGGCAGAAAGAAGATCCTGACCGCGACTGCTGTGCGCTACCTGAAGCGTAATGTGGAGAAAAATCCCCGCGTGACTGCTAAGGAACTGAAAAAAGACCTGTCAGATGTGGGCACTGAAGTTTCAGCTCAGACAATAAGGCGCGCACTGCATAACGAAGACCTCCATGCCAGAACTCCCAGGCGCACCCCCTTGCTGACTCCAAAGAACAAGAAAAGTCGACTGCAGTATGCCAAAAGTCATGTGGACAAGCCACAAAGGTTTTGGGACAGTGTACTGTGGTCAGATGAAACTAAATTAGAACTGTTTGGGACAATGGACCAGCGCTATGTTTGGAGGAGGAAGAACCAGGCTTATGAACAAAAGAACACCTTGCCTACTGTGAAGCATGGCGGGGGGTCAATTATGCTTTGGGGCTGTTTTGCTTCTAATGGTACAGGAAAGCTTCAACGTGTGCAGGGTACCATGAATTCCCTTCAGTACCAGGAGATCTTGGAGGAAAATGTGATGGAGTCAGTCACAAACCTGCGGCTTGGGAGACGTTGGACCTTCCAACAGGACAATGATCCGAAGCACACATCCAAGTCCACTAGAGCATGGTTGAACATGAAAGGCTGGAACATTCTAGAGTGGCCATCGCAATCACCAGACTTAAATCCAATTGAGAACCTCTGGTGGGACCTAAAGAAGGCAGTTGCAGTGTGCAAGCCTAAGAATGTGACTGAACTGGAGGCTTTTGCCCATGAAGAATGGGCTAAGATACCCATAGGTCGCTGCAAGACACTTGTGTCAAGCTATGCTTCACGCTTGAAAGCTGTCATAACTGGAAAAGGATGTTGTACTAAGTACTAAAAAATAATGTCACTAGGGGGTTGAATAAAACTGATAATGATGTGAGCACAGTAAAGACATTTGTGGTTATTCCATCATAAATATTATGTTATATTTGTCTAATTTATAAGTGCCTCTTTGATATAATTGTAAATAAGATGACTGAAATGATCCAAATCAATGTCAAACTGGCCAAAACACTTTATTTCAGTGGGGGTTGAATAAATTTGATCACAACTGTACACCGGAATAAAACTACCTGCGTGCCTGGCTCCCTTCTGCGCGTTAGAGCGCTGCGGCTCTGCGCCTCATCTGCGCAGCCGCTCTTAGCCCAAGGTAGGCAAGTGTAACATACTGTAAATAAAACCAGATATTTATTGATCTGCTTAATAATTCTACAGTGTAGCTGGTTTCCTTCATAGCTACTGACTTGTAATGTTCTCATTTGTAAGTCGCTTTGGATAAAAGCGTCTTTTAAATGATTAAATGTAAATGTAATGTAAAGACATGAGAAAAAAATGTATGTTATATGATTCATCGGGGCGGCACGGTGGCTTAGTGGTTAGCACGTTCGCCTCTCAGCGCTAGGGATTCCCGGTTCGAATCCCCATCTGGGTGGAGTTTCCATGTTTCCTCCCACAGTCCAAAAACATGGATCAAGTCAATTGAATTCTCAAAATTGCCCCAAATAGAGTGTGTCTGTGTGAGTGAGTGTGTGCCCAGCGATGGATTGGCACCCTGTCCTGGGTCTATCTGCCCAGCGCCCGGGACGTTCTCCCCTGGATGGGCATGGGGAACCCCACCGCGACCCTAATAGAGGATAAAGTGGGAGATAATGAATGAATGAATGAATGAATGATTCATCAATTAATCGAAAATATAATTGACCGATTAATCCATTATCAAAATAATCGTTAGATGCAGCCCTAGTGCCTCGTCCAAGGGCACTTCAGTCATAGTAATTGGTGGAACTGGGAATCAAACCGAGGCACAATCCTAAGACCTTATGACCTTAAACTTCAAACCCAACATACTTTATCTGCCTTTGTGTATGTATGTGTGTGTGTGTGTGTGTGTGTGTGAGCTTCAAGAAAGTCTGTACGGTACCTGTAAAGTGCTTGTGGAACCCGTCACCTCTTTACTGCTCCCTACTGTGTGGACGGATGAAAACATTTCCTGTCGGTCATGAGCAAGACTCTCCTCTGTACACACACACACACACACACACTGTGTTAATTAGGGGTGTATTCAACAAAGGTTTTTCATAGTCGAATCTGATTCGTCACATTTTCCCTATAGTCGACTGATAGTCGAATCAGTTAAAATTTCACCACAAGATGGCGCTATAAGCGTGGTTTTTAAAAAAGATTTTTTTTTATATTTTACTCGTTTTTCTAGAGCACCGTAAATGGGATCCCCATTCTGGACTTTTTTCCACTTCAAAGGAAAAACCTAAAAAAAAAACCTAAAAACCTAAAAATTAGGATGATTTTCTTTGACAAAAGGCTAAATATATAACGAAAACAAAGACATTTCATGTAAAAAACTAATGCTTAGCAGCAGCCATGGGCGCCCCCATGTGGTCAAAATGGTACATTCGACTATGAGGTTCATAGTCGACTACGGTTCTCCGAATCGAATCGTCGAATCAGCGAATATTGCAGCTCACCCCTAGTGTTAATCACATTACATTCACATTTGTTCAACTTATTGAATCAACTTGTTTGGCGTCAGAACATAGAACATGTGGTCACATAGATGCCCCCCCCCCCCCCCCCGGAGCAATGAGGGTTAAGGGTCTTGCTCAAGGACCCACATTGGTAACTTCAGTGGACCTGGGATTCGAACCCATAACCTTCAGATTAACAGCCCAACAACCTAACTCTAGCACCTTTGGGTCATAGTGCTGTGTGCAGCTGGTTTGTGTAAATGAACTGCAGCTACACATTACAATCTGAGGCTTATAATAAAAAACAATATAATATATATATAAACAATATAATACACTATATAATACAATATGGAATACATGAACAACAAACATGCTACAATATAATAAACAATATAATATCACCGTTTGTGTTACCTTAATTTCTGTACGATGTGTCATTTTTATTATTACTATTTCTATCAGAACTTTTCAGGCTGCAGTACCCAAATGCAACACCAGGGGATGTAAAAGTAAAAGCACTGTGCCGCCATCATTTCAGGTGTTTTAGACATCAATCACCTTTAATGACCGGAAGTGCAAATGGCGCCGCGTGCCCATCACGTTCCCGGTCCAGGATGTGGTGCATGAAGG